>JAVTVY010018770.1:0-74166 GCA_036873755.1 Hanleya hanleyi | reverse complement strand
ACGAGTGTTACACAATTAATAAGAAACAGATCAACAGGAGAAACAAGACGTGCTTCAAATGAGCATTATCTAGAGAAGCGGAGATCAAAGACTTTATGAGAGACTCGGATGATGAATCTCTTCTTCTTGTTTTAAATGCTGACACAACACGAGTGTGATCAGCTGAACAAATGTAGATTTTTCGTCCGCTGACGACGAGAAATTAAGAGATCTGGCTAACAAACAAAATGAATCAGGGACCGACAGGCAAACGAAATGGGGAATACGGATATTTAAAGGTATTAAATTCGTTTTATATTATCAATAATGACGTAAATTTCTATCTCAAGTTTAACTGTTGGTTCCATCGTGAAATTGATTGAGAATGACATACAAATACACGTGTATGCATGTATGTTTCACAGTTTCAGGTGGCAGAAAGACTGCGCCCCCTTCTGAGAGACCACATAAACTCGTCCATTGACATTGGCACGCTGCCAACTGAGGCGGAAGGCACATTTCAACAAAGGGAAGAAAGGTTGTGAACGTTTACCATATTTTCCCAATTTTTCATGGAAATCTTTGTTGATAATCAATTTAAGTAGTGCAATAGAATAGAAATAATGTTTTCATGTGCGTGCTAAATCGTTATTTTACGTACGGTTAGTGTGGGGAAAGTTGATAAATTTTAGGGCGCGGGCTTCGCCCTTGCCCTAAAATATAAACTTTCCCACATTAACCGTACGTAAAATAACGATTTAGCACGCATATGAAAACATTATTTCTTAAAGGACCTAGTATCTTTAGATGGATAAATGGCCCCAGAACAGGTGCGGTAGAAGTGCCAAAAATAAAATATTGCATATACAAGAAATTATTCAGTTGGCATGAAGTAAATATTATATTGTATACTCAGGAAAGTTTCAAGGCACTGAATCTCATCATTCTCGAATAACAGGGTCGTGAAGTAGTGCATTCGTGCAAAATCGCCAATTTTGAGGCAAAAACACCTCATAATTCTTTCTATAAATATATGAAGATAAACGATAACCAGAACCAGCTTGATACAGCATACTCGCTGTTCCAATATGTAGTCGTAGACCAAATCTGGTTCTGGTTATCGTTTATCTTCACGTGCTTACAGAGAACAATAGAAATTGTTTTCACCTCAGAATCAACTATTTTGCACAAATGCAAACGGCATTGCACTCTATTGTACTCTATGCCAATCGAACAATTTCTTGTAGTAGAAGTATTTTATTTTGGTACTCTGTATTGTACTTGACCTGGCGCCATTTACCCCAACCACCTCGCTGGGGGTCTAATAATACCCCAGCCACCAGTCAGATTTTTGGACCGGATTCGGGGCCTTCGCGCACATCGCCGGAAGTGACATCATATATAGTAAAATAGATGTTTACCGAACATTTCGATTACTTTTCAAGTCTGCATAATACCTCTGTTGACCTAGCGTTAAAAAGAATTATCTGGAGATAATTTTCCCTGTTTGTCTGGACAGAGCATATGAAAAGTAGTTCGCTCATGTGCAACACTAAAGGAGTTGTTTAGCCGGATTCAAACTGAACCGTGCGTTGGTTGGTTTCCCCTATACGTCATAGCAACGTATAAAGGTCAACTTCCGCTGTTGGTGGCAGGGATGGTAATGGAGCCTCAACCACCTCGCTGGGGGTCTAATAACACCCCAGCCACCAGTCAGATTTTTGCATATGAAAAGTAGTTCGCTCATGTGCAACACTAAAGGAGTTGTTTGGTCGGATTCAAACTGAACCGTGCGTTGGTTGGTTTCCCCTATACGTCGTAGTAAAGGTCAACTTCCGCTATTGGAGGCAGGGATGTTATTGGAGCCTGCGAAATGGAGCATGCGCTGTGGGGAGGTTGAATGGAGCCTGCGAAATGGTGCATGCGCTGTGGGGAGGTTGCATTTACCCATCTAAAGATACAAGGACATTTACATGCGTGCCGTGTGTCAGCAGCTTTTGACGTGTCGTTCGGCTCGTCTCCCGAATTCGTCGAAGATCGTTTACACGTTTTCTTTTAAACATTACAAGATACAGAAATGAGATTTTTATTTTCATAATCCTATAATACTCTATAGATAGGAAATATATACTTCGATTTTTATTGTATGAAAGCGCTTTTAAGGCAAATGATAACAACCGAGCGTGGAAATATCGCAAAAATTCCCGACCAATTGAAATAACCTATTTCGGTAAATATTTCGCCATGATTGAAAAGGAAATGTTTTCGCAGTATACATTTCTGAAACGGACATCTCTCCATGTTTAATAATCACTCAACAGATTGAAACTCGGATAGATGTTGATAGAGTTTTGCTCGATTATATTCTGATATGTGCAGTTAACCTATCAGAAACTGGAGCCGACCCCACTTGATGCCACTAACCAGTGCCGCGCACCAAACAGCAGGGGTTATGAAAATGGTATATAAATTAAGATAGTGTAGATATTCCAGCAAAGGTATAGCGCTTGTAAAGATCTTGAATGAACTAAGAAATGAACTAAGAATTTAAATTAACATTCAGTTGATGGGCCACGAGATCCGTATGGGAAGCGGCCCTTGAACTACAATTTCATTGAAAAACCAGCAAAGGTCATTGGAGCCGTGTAAGGCGATAAGAGGAGTGTGCAGTTTAACATCCGGTATGGTTGGCCATGGGATAAGTCGACACACTCACTGACCGTCTCTTATGAAATATCTGCAATAACTTTAATACCATATGACGTCAACCTATGCAACTGAACCTCAACACATACATGAAACATCTATTATGAAGTTTTATACGGAGAAAAAAGTAAAGAGTAATATATTATAAATGACAAGAAGGAATGGTGGTAATTTTGTATATTTCAATTTGGTTATAAACGCTGCAAAAAAGATTTATGCCGAAGATTGATGCTGAAATGAAGGACTAATTAAAATGGATAAACTTTTGTATCTTCGTTAGAATGGACAATAAAGAGGAACCGGTTACCATTAAATCATGTCTTCATTATTGGTGCCCATAAACTGCAAATAGAAAGGGGAAGGTACCATAACGTTCCAGAATGTGATAGAGTGTGTACCTCTTGTAATGTCGTGGAAGATGAATGTCACATTTTACTTGATTGTTCAAGATTCTTTGAGCAAAGGAAAATATTATTTAGTGCGATTGAGCCTTTCATACTGTTGCATACAACCACCCCCTCTTCTCGAAAGATGAAAAATATTTTGGTATCTACATTTAAGCCAGTTGTAGAAGCTACAGCATAATATGTATATGATTCTTTTGTTGTTGCTGTGAGATAATGGGACAATAGGATAGTGTGGTCATATGTATATGTGTTACATGATGCATTAAGTTACCCCTGCTACCAATTAATGGTTCAGAATAATAGTTCTATACTTTATATTTGGGCGAAAACGTTGAATCAACAATGCTCTGTGCCATATAGATGCCAATGTGCTGGCCGATGTCATTTGTTTTAACAATGTAATATATGTTTTTATGTATATGTGTGTCTTTAGCTTTCGGGTATAACTGAACAACAAACGATCTCTCTATACAGTATTAGGCTGCAGGCACGGCGGAAGCAATTGGTGATTGAGGGGGCCACTATCACAGCACAAATAGGCGAGGGTCCAGGGGCCGCCCAGGCCCCGGAAGCTCCAGGGGTCTTAGATGGCCGGAGACGCATTCTAGTGTATTTCCGAGTAATAAAACAAGAGATCTTCACATGTGTAATCTCTGTATATTTTACTCGTTTTGTTGTTTCTCATTTTCTTTTAAATATTCTCCGTCATGTCCGTCAAGAAAATGAGAATGTTCGGAAGTGGAAATAAATTTAATGTTAAATATATATCATTTCAATCAAAATATTCATCAAGCTTCAATCATGTCAACAACACAGATGTTTTCTACTTGTCATGCTTGTTGGGGAGCTGAACACAGGTCAACTTATGAGTGTGAATGAGCCATCCTCCATGATACAGTTCTGTATACCGGTACTCCTATCTCCATACCAGGCCTTGTAGGCAGATTAGGTCTGTACAGTTATTACTGGAACTGTCCGTTTAAAGTATCAACCAATGAACGGAGGGTGTTTTGGGGCAATACGCTACCTTCGTAGATTAAAGCTCAGTTTAAGGAAGCTTCTTGAAATTGGGGCATGCTAGGAACTGACATAAGGCATTCCAAACAGAGAGGCATGCTGCGCCGAGTTGGAACTCCTAGGAACTCCATGGCATACCTTTTGGAACTAGGCAGACAAAGGATGGCATAAGCCATTCCAATTGGAACTCTAATCCATCCAGATCAGAGCATGGTGTATCCGATTTGCCTAACCGACATATGCCATTCCTATCAAAGAGCTCATGTTCTTATTTCAAGAAGCTCCCTAAGTAAAGAAGAAGCTGAAAGACAAACTCTTTGAAGTCCGAGCGGAAACAACATGAGGGCGTATCTTAAATTAAAAAAATCTTGGATAGCCTATAAACATCTGACTTCAAAGCCACCAGCTGGAGACATTGACTGGCACTTAATTCGTTCAAATATGGGCATGTTCGGAGAGATCATACGCTCATAAATATTTCCTGTTGAAGTGGCTGATATTCGTTGTAGTGTACAAGCTATCCGTCATGGCTTGGATTTGACAGACGAACCAGGGCTTAATTGGGATTATGGAATGAGCAAGGATGCCCCCCTCATGCTTGTTGAAAATTAAAATCTGCATTCAATACAGATATAGGTTTTTCGCTTTATCGTTTTCTTTATATGTTTCTGCCTTTTTTTACTGTTTTTTTTTTGCTGAAAATATTGCCCCCCCCCCCCCCCTCTATTCCGCCGTGCCTGGGCTGGAATGGTAGAAACAGATCTGATAGAATACGAGAATCTACCACAGTTAGTGTGGAATATAGAATTTGTGTTTCCAAAGAGACACACTCAAATTACAGTTTCTTCTTATATATTCTTAGATTCTACAAGAGATTTCAAACTTTAAATATGTGAGGATGTGGACTTCATTTTTCCCCACAGAGGTAATCCTATTCTAGCAGTATAATAATAATTTATATAGGTTGATGAAATAGAACGACAATAATTCAAATTAAATTTTGAACATAAAGTATTTTGTCGAGTTCTTAATTTATTGACTATTTCGATGTTGTACTTGCAAAACACAAACACATATATACGTATGCTTGGTCGAGTTCAATATTTAGATAAATCAATTCATTTATTGATTTGGGCATGACTGTCCCTCGTCGGTCATATGTACCATTCATTCCAAATTTAGACCTACATCATTGTACATGGGGCGTGTGCACATGATATATGCCACATTGCTATAGGTGTGATGAAGTCCTATAAATGAAACACTGGCTGAATGAAGACCTACATATATAGAATGGGTGTATGAGCCATGTCCGGACATCAGGTCATGCACCCTTTTCCATGTAGCATGTCTGGTTCAGTTTATTCATGGAGTGGTTTTTAATCCAGTGAAACTGATGGATATATTTTCTTATCAAGCTAAATTACAATCGTAAAATGATATGTACATGGAGGAAGTTCATTTTTTTTAAATATTTACTCGCGAGAAGTCTTTTTATTATTACGATTTGTGACCCGTTTGTCCTTTTGAATTCTGTGTTCATCGGGCAATTGCATTGAAGAATATATGGACAACATAACAGATATGAGCACGTCCAAGATGGCATGTTGAGTGTATATATTTGACTGAACCCTAAAGCCCCCATTCAAATCCATGTCATAGCTTAGATTCTCCTATTCATAGTAAATATGTTGATTACGAAACTATACATGATCAATATATCTATTTTTTTTATATATATAACTGCATGCTTTCAAGTAGTATTTCAATATAATAGAGGCGTTACCATTAACTTATGAAAGGTGAAGTAACCCCTGAAGAGACCACACTGATGGAAAAACGGAAATACTGGTCGCTTAAATACTTAAGAAAGAAAGTAAATATGGGAAATAAGAGGTGGAGTGATCTTTGCATTCATAAAAATCTTCAATATACATGTAGTTCGCCTTGGTACATGTATTTATATTTTTCAAATATGGGCATATTCGGGGAGGTCACGAATTTTGTTCGGATAGCCTGTTTAAAAAGGCTGGTTCTCGTCTTGGTGACATCGTCTGCTGTCATGGCTCGGCTTTGTCAGACGAAGCGTGACTACGGATGATGCCCATTACGACAATCAGCTGTTGCCATGGCTTTATTCCTCGTGAAGCTGCCGATTTATTTATTTATTTATTTACTGATTTTGACATTTTGGTTAAAGAGCGGGACACAGCCTATATTAATCTTCTCCCCGTAAACATATATACAAAAATAAAACCATATCAATTAAGAATGTATAAGAAGATAATACGATCAGAATTTCCTACAGCCCACCTCTATAGAAATGGACAATTATAATCCGAGGACGAGAGATAAAAATCTAGTGCGCTGAAGAAAACTTGCCTTTGATCTTTAGGGCTCAGACGACATAAGTGTCAAAACACACCCTAATATCAACACCTGTTTTCAAAAAGCTCTACGCAATAAAGATTACACCTGGTATACTAGGCTGAACCGCCCCAAAAATCTGTATCCATATTTGATTTAACTAGGTTAACGCACAACCTGTAACCATCTCGGTCATCTATACGCGGTAAGTCTGACCCTGGGATCGTGTGTACCCATTTTCAGCCTACTTTCGGAAACTGCATGCAAGAGGGAATTTCCAGAAATCAATACCACGTGACTTGGTCAGCCAATCAGCTAAAGTCTAACGACGTAACCCCAACGTAACTCGCCATTTTCGAGTCATGTGATGAACTACTTGTTCAAAATTTCAGATCCACCACACCTCTTGGATGATACGAAAGTTATACATTCCTATATATTTTGTAAAGCGCAGGCAATATCTGTTTCAGAAGTGGTATGAAAACTTGTAATTTATCAGATTTCTCGAGTCTGTTATCCGCCGGAGGAAGGCCGAACAGAATCCGGTAAAGTACAGGATATCGCTCCGCGATAATGGAGACACACGATTCGCAAGCCATCTCATGGATGGCGAAGTGTACGCAAATGGGTTAACGCAGAGGCATTCGATCAAAAATTGAAACTGGCTGAAGTCTATAGCAGTTGTAAACTGTGAACTTGAGAACTATGACATTTCGTCGTGTCAATATTATATAGACTTTGAAAAGAAATGAAAAAAGGTTGTCTCATAGAAAAAATGGACAAAATGAAAGGCACTTCCAAATTCAGTAATTGCATTAAAGAGAATTTAGCAAATGTTTTGGCTTATCAATTTCCACACTGGATATTTGTGTACCCGGTACAGAAAAATCGATAATAAAACTTCAATCGCACAAGTTTAGTTTATGGCATCTACGCTATCACTTCAGACTGAATTCAGATTGGTTAGCCAGTTAGAAGTGAATTTCGTTCAGACGGAATCCAAACTTCACTTCCTTCTTTCATGGACTCAATGACTCACTGTCATAAAAATGTTTGCTATTTACATGTATATTGACACCCGACCTGGTGAGGTTCACCATGGGCGATTATCCACTCGCCTGGTATGCGGAGAGATTCGGCCCACCACAGTAAGATGTATCTGTCAATTACCTGTTATTCACCCATGTTGTATGTCTATAGCAGCATTTTTTCAGGGGGACAGACCGGAGAAAAACACCAAACTTTCTCCAGAAGTCCTCAAGGTTAACAGCTTCAAATTTTTGCTCTGCGCCAACTACCACCATATACAACAGGATTTGACTATACACCTGTGGTTGTTTAAAAAAAATGATAATTTTAATTTGATAGGAGCAGTCATATACACACTCAAATGTTGCCTCCGAAAGTGGGTATGTCTATGGCAACAGTCCTATTTTTCTTGTTAATCGTATACTCTGATAAAACGTTATCATATATCACTCAGCAATAATAGCACAGTTTATATTTTATCGGTATTTGCTATGAATTCCTACTGTATTACGTCAATTGGGGACCATACCCAAATGTCAGCCGACGAAATATTCTCTCCGGAACAAGGGTATTACGTGCACTTGTATCCTTTTTGTCCTCCGCCACGAAGTGGTGAGGACTTGGAAATGCTAGCCGTCCGTCCGTCCTTCCGTCCTTCCTTCCGTCCGTCCCACATTTTGTGAACGCGATATCTTGAGAACAATTCGACCAATCGAATTCAAACTTGAGATGGTGCTTCACATCAGTTGGATGGCCATTGGTATTGATTTTCACTGACGTACGTTATCCAAGATAGCCGCCATCGACCATATTAGATTCTGTCCGTCCCACATCTTGTGAACGCGATATCTCGAGAACAATTCTACCAATCGACTTCAAACTTGGGAAGGTTCTTCACATCAGTCAGACGGCCATTGATCTTGATTTTGACTGAGGTACGTAATCCAAGATGGCTGCCATTGACATATTGGATTCTGTCCGTCTCACATCTTGTGAACGCGATATCTTGAGAACAATTCAACCAATTGACTTCAAACTTGGGAAGGTGCTTCACATCAGTTAGACGGCCATTGGTTTTGATTTTCACTGAGGTGCGTAATCCAAGATGGCTGCCATTGACTATATTGGATTCCATCCGTCCCAGATCTTGTGAACGCGATATCTCGAGAACAATTCAACCAATCGACTTCAAACTTGGGAAGGTTCTTCACATCAGTTAGACGGCCATTGGTATTGATTTTCACTGAGGTACGTAATCCAAGATGGCTGCCATTGACCATATTGGATTCTGTCCATCCCACATCTTGTGAACACGATATCTCGAGAACAGTTCTACCAATCGACTTCAAACTTGAGAAGGTGCTTCACATAGTTAGACGGCCATTGGTATTGATTTTCACTGAGGTACGTAATCCAAGATGGCTGCCATTGACCATCTTGGATTCCGTCCGTCCCGCATCTTGTGAATGCGTTATTGTGAGAACAATTCGTCCGATTGACTTCAAACTTGAGAAGGTGCTTCACATCAGTTAGATGACCATTGGTATTGATTTTCGTTGAGGAAGTACGTAATCCAACATGGCTGCCATTGACCATATTGGATTCCATCCGTCTCGCATCTTGTGAACATGATATCTCGAGAACAATTTGGCCAATCGACTTCAAACTCGAGACGGTGCTTCACATCAGTTAGACATCCATTGGTATTGATTTTCTTTGAGGAAATACGTAATCCAACATGGCTGCCATTGACCATATTGGATTCCATCCGTCTCGCATCTTGTGAACATGATATCTCGAGAACAATTTGACCAATCGACTTCAAACTCGAGACGGTGCTTCACATCAGTTAGACAGCCATTGGTATTGATTTTCACTGAGGTAGTATGTAATTCAAGATGGTTGCCATTGACCATCTTGGATTCCGTCCATCCTGCATCTTGTGAACATGATATTTTAAAAACAACTCAACCAATCGACTTCAAACTTGAGGTGCTTCACATCAGTTAGATGGCCATTGGTACTGATTTTCACTGAGGTACGTAATCCAAGATGGCTGCCATTGACCATCTTGGATTCCGTCCGTCCCGCATCTTGTGAATGCGGTATCGTGAGAACAATTCGTCCGATTGACTTCAAACTTGAGAAGGTGCTTCACATCAGTTAGATGACCATTGGTATTGATTTTCTTTGAGGAAGTATGTAATCCAAGATGGCTGCCATTGACCATCTTGGATTTCACTCACCCATATTGTACCCATCTGTGTTGTGAACGCGATATTTTGATCTATTCCACCCATCGATTTATAAACCTCACCATCCACAAATCCATATACAACTACAGACTTACATTCCAGTGTTACACTACTCATTACTGCTTCCCAAACCTCCTCAAATTGTCTCAACAATTCCAGATAAACGTCTCTTTCCACATACACATATCCACTTTCCAAGTTATATTAAAGGAGATATTGGAAGCGTATATGTTGTATGCTCTCAAACAGGCTACTTGGCGGAGGACCTGCTAGCTACTCAGCTTGTTCAGTCTTATTACTGCCCCGTCTGGATTTACTGAGATGGGGTCATTTCGTATAGGCTTATTAGAGAGCCGGAGATTGTGCTGTCCAAGATAGGAAAATAACAAACGGTTCGGCATTGAGAGGGAATCGTTCGCGCCCCCCTCCCCCTCCCCGGTCTCTCAACGACGCCCTTGTGCATCATGATTTATTGCTGAACATTACTCACTCAATCACTTAATTACTAAAGTTGTAGCTTGTATCCCAACCATATGATCTGACCGGGGAAATAGTATTCGAATTTCTATGGAACGATAAAGTAGGTATACGTGTAATGGAACAACCAAATGTTTCTTAATAATAACCCGATCAATCTGTATGTCATCACATGTTTCCTTACAACTAATGCAGAGTCGCATATTAGCGGTTGGTGTTCAGCAATATGACTTCTCCTCGGGAAAAAATCCCACTCGGGGAAATTCTATATTTCCAAGGAGGAAAAGTTACATTTTACTGAAAACCATTTACCCTTTGACATCACCCTATGCAACTGAGCCTCAACACATGCATGAAATAACTATTATGGGGTTTTATACGAAAAATAAATAAATAAAAGAGTAATATATTATAAATAATAAGGAGAAATGGTCGTCATTTTGTATTTTTCGGTTTTGTTATACACTGCAAAAAAAGAAGATTCATATCGAAGGTTAATGCTGAAATGAAGGACTAATTAAAATGGATACCGTATACTTTTGTATCTTCACTGGAATGTGCAATAAAGAGGAACCGGTTACCATTAAATCACGTCTTCATGTACAGTATTAAGCTGGAATGATAGAAACAGATCTGGCAGAACATGAGAATCTAGCACAGTTGAGCTGGAATCTAGAATTCGTGCTTCCACTGAGAGAATCTCAAATTTCAGTTTTTTCTTATATAAACTTAGATCCTACAAGATATTTTAAACTTTAAATATGTAAGGAGGATGTGGACTTCATGTCGGCACCTCTTCCCACTTCCCTTATATGTGTTGTAATTTTTACCTGTATATGACGAGATTCTGTTTCGTCCCCGAGGCCCGCCCCTGTACAGACCTTTTGGTCTTTGGTATATGTTGGCATTTGTGGGAAGTTGATGCTGGGTCGACATCGGGCCTGACAGACTAGTCTTTTGTGTTAAATGCCGTCATTTTCATCTGACGACGATACAGCTCATCAATCCCCAGTGTACGAGTTGTCACAGCGAAACAGCTCACCAATTACCAACATACGAGTTGTCAGAGCATTTCCATCTTAGCTCTCTAGATTTGTATCTAATACCGCTTATGCCGGTGCTAGGGGCCCGAGTGGTCATATCATCCAAGTTACCACATGAACAGGTACAATAAAAGCGTATCTGAGATACAACACATATCACGAATCGTTAGATTCTTGGTATGTGCTTTAGAATAGGTTAACCAGAAGACTATACTGTGAAGTCATGTGGCTCTGTCAGTATATGTCGGCACCTCTTCCCACTTCCCTCATATATGTTGTAATTTTTACCTGTATATGGCGAGATTCTGCTGGTGGACGTTTCGTCCACGAGGCCCGCCCCCTGTACAGACCTTTTGGTCTTTGATATATGTTGGCATTTGTGGGAAGTTGATGCGGGGTTGACGTCACGAGCCTTACAGACTAGTCTTTTGTGTTAAATGCCGTCATTTTCATCTGACGACGATACAGCTCATCAATCCCCAGTGTACGAGTTGTCACAGCGAAACAGCTCACCAATTACCAATATACGAGTTGTCAGAGCATTTCCATCATAGCTCTCTAGATTTGTATCTAATACCGCTTATGCCGGTGCTAGGGCCGTGTGGTCATATCATCCAAGTTGCCACATGAACAGGTACAATAAAAGCGTACCTGAGATACAACACATACCACGAATCGTTAGATTCTTGGTGTGTGCTTTAGAATAGGTTAACCGGAAGACTATACTGTGAAGTTATGTGGCTCTGTCAGTATGTCGGCACCTCTTCCCACTTCCCTTATATGTGTTGTAATTTTTACCTGTATATGGCGAGATTCTGCTGGTGGACGTTTCGTCCCCGAGGCCCGCCCCCTGTACAGACCTTTTGGTCTTTGATATATGTTGGCATTTGTGGGAAGTTCATGCTGGGTCGACATCGCGAGCCTTACAGACTAGTCTTTTGTGTTAAATGCCGTCATTTTCATCTGACGACGATACAGCTCACCAATCCCCAGTGTACGAGTTGTCACAGCGAAACAGCTCACCAATTACCAATATACGAGTTGTCAGAGCATTTCCATCTTAGCTCTCTAGATTTGTATCTAATACCGCTTATGCCGGTGGTAGGGGCCGTGTGGTCATATCATCCAAGTTACCACATGAACAGGTACAATAAAAGCGTATCTGAGATACAACACATATCACGAATCGTTAGATTCTTGGTATGTGCTTTAGAATAGGTTAACCAGAAGACTATTCTGTGAAGTCATGTGACGCAGTCAGTATGTCGGCACCTCTTCCCACTTCCCTTATATGTGTTGTAATTTTTTCCTGTATATGGCGAGATTCTGCTGGTGGACGTTTCGTCCCCGAGGCCCGCCCCCTGTACAGACCTTTTGGTCTTTGATATATGTTGGCATTTGTGGGAAGTTGATGCTGGGTCGACATCGGGCCTTACAGACTAGTCTTTTGTGTTAAATGCCGTCATTTACATCTGACGACGATACAGCTCACCAATCTCCAATGTACGAGTTGTCACAGCGAAACAGCTCACCAATTACCAGTATACGAGTTGTCAGAGCATTTCCATCATAGCTCTCTAGATTTGTATCTAATACCGCTTATGCCGGTGCTAGGGGCCGTGTGGTCATATCATCCAAGTTGCCACATGAACAGGTACAATAAAAGCGTACCTGAGATACAACACATATCACGAATCGTTAGATTCTTGGTATGTACTTTAGAATAGGTTAACCAGAAGACTATACTGTGAAGTCATGTGGCTCTGTCAGTATGTCGGCATCTCTTCCCACTTCTCTTATATGTGTTGTAATATGTGCAATTCATTCCAAATTTAGACCTACACCATTGTACATGGGGCGTGTGCACATGATATATGCCACATAGCTAGGTGTGATGAAGTCCTATAAATGAAACACTGGCTGAATGAAGACCTACATATATAGAATAGGTGCATGAGCCATGTCCGGACATCAATTCATGTACCCTTTTCCATGTAGCATGTCTGGTTCAGTTTATTCATGGAGCGGTTTTTACCCCTCGGCCAAAATTTGGCCGAAGGGTATTGTCGTCGTCATGTACGTCCGTCCGTCCGTCCGTCTGTCCGTCTGTCCGTCACACCTTTCTCGTTACCAAGATATCTTTAGAACGACTTACCCTAGGCACACCAAACTTGCAGCACACATCCGTATGCTCTCGACCCAGAACCCTATTGAATCTGGACCTGATTGGTTTGAAACTTTGGCGGCCATCTTTAATTTATGCGAAACCGTCACAGGTTTCTTGTTACCAAGATATCTTTAGAACGACGTACCCTAGGCACACCAAACTTGCACTGCACATCCATATGCTCATGACCCAGAACCCTATTGAATCTGGACCTGATTGGTTGGAAACTTTGGCGGCCATATTTAATTTATGCGAAATCATTAATCTTGTGTATCTTAGGTATCATTTCTCTGTTCAGTGTGAAACTTGGTATAGATCATCGATGCATCAAGAAACTTCAAAGGAATGACCAAACCAGTTTCCCTGATTCGGTGAAAACCTTGGCGGCCATCTTTAATTTATGCAAAATCTTCAATGATATATATCTTTGATACCATTCAAGTGTTCTATACGAAACTTGGTATACAGCATCGATGTATCAAGAGACCTGCAATGTATAACCACACCAGTTCCTCTGAGTGGCGGGAAGGATGGGCGGCCATCTTTAATGTATGCGAATTCATTAATGATCTCTATCTCTGATACTGTTCGAGCGCTCGATGTAAAATTTGGTATATATCATCGATGCATCAATAGACTTACGATAAATGACAGTTCTGGCATTTCTGATTGGGCGGAAACCTTGGTGGCCATCTTTAATTTATGCAAAATCTTTAATGATGTATATCTTTGATACCATTTCAGTGCTCTATATGAAACTTGGTATCCAGCATCAATGTATCAAGAGACTTGCAATGAATAACCACATCAGTTCCTCTGAGTGGCGGGAAGGATGGGCGGCCATCTTTAATTTATGCAAAATCATTAATGATCTATATCTCTGATACCGTTCAAGTGCTCGATGTAAAATTTTGTATACATCATCGATGTATCAATAGACAGTTTTGGTTTTTCTGATTGGGCGGAAACCTTGGTGGCCATCTTTAATTTATGCAAAATCTTTAATGATGTATATCTTTGATACCATTTCAGTGTTCTATATGAAACTTGGTATACAGCATCCATATATCAAGAGACTTGCAATGAATAACCACATCAGTTTCTCTGAGTGGTGGGAAGGATGGGCGGCCATCTTTAATTTATGTGAAATCATTATTGATCTCTATCTCTGATAATTTTCAAATGCTCGATGTAAAATTTGCATCAACAGACTTATGTAATGAATACTGGTTTCGCTGATTGGACGGAAACTTTCGAGGTCATTTCTAATGGCAAAATTTGGCATAATCTGTATATTTGTCACTTGACTGCTTGGTGTTCCTGAAGTCTTGCTTCAAATTGAATACATTATGAATGGCTGGCGCCCAGAGCCGAGGGGTTTTCTGATGCGCAGCTTCGTATTAATCCTGTGAAACTGATGGATATATTTTCTTATCAAGCTAAATTACAATCGTAAAATGATATGGACATGGAGGAAGTTCATTTTTTTAAAATATTTACTCGGAAATGTCTTATTATTATTACGATTTGTGACCCGTTTGTTCGTTTGAATTCTGCGTTCATCGGGGAATTGGCATAAAGAATATAAGGACAACATAACAGACATCAAATCAGCACATCCAAGATGGCATGTTGAGCATATATTGACTGAATCCCAAAGTCCCATTGAAATCCATCTGATTTCTTAGATTATCTGATTTAAAATGATTTATACAAAAACTACATGATCAATAATCTGATTTTTTTTGGTTATTCTCTGTTTTGAAGTGGTACTTCAATATAACAGAAGTGTTACCATTAACTTTCTTGCATGTGAAAGTTAAATTATCCCATCAAGAGACCACGCCGAAGAAGGAACGGAAATACTGGTCGCTTACATGTAGTACTTAATAAAGGAAGATCTGGGAAATAAGGGTTGGGATGATCTTTGCATCCATAAAATCGTCAATATACAGTCTCGGACACAAAGGTTGGTGCATTGGTAAGAAATTCGAAACTTTGACAGAACAGCGTAGTTCTGACGAATTCCGTTTGATTCTTGAATATTTCTTTCGGCGGCTCGTGAATCTCCGATGGATTACCTGTTTTCTTGGACTTTGTTCGACAATCTCTTTGAATTGAAATTCGAAAAGTGGACAAACTATATCATTAAACTATGCAAATTCCTGGGAACGTCATTGCGACTGAAAAGTGATTTCTTGTTCAAAAAACCATCGACGGATTTTTTTTTTCCAATTTGAAAGTGCTTGCAACCACATTGTATCAGTCGATATTCATTGGTGTGGTTTCCACATCGAACATCACTTACCGGCGCAAAACATCAAGATATGCAACGCACAAGGTTATGTTGCAAATAAATCGGGCTATGGTCAATTGTTTCCAGAAACACAACTTCCAATCGCTTCATATGTATCTTGCGGACACCCCTTGTCTCAAATAAATGATTCATCGCCTCCCACAAGTGTTCCATGAACTAGAATTCTAATGAGCTTGGATGATGGGCTATGAATATGGCTATGACTCGGACGTACAGATACATTAATTTTCTACCTTGAATACTATAGTCCTCAAGCGCTGTCCTAGCGCAAAATAAATCATGTTCCTCCCCTATGCATTCTTGAAACGCGCCCTCGCGACATTTGCTCAAGAGGTAAGATTATATTATCAAATAACTGTATTGCGATCGACATTTGAATCAGCCAACTCTTATGGCGGTCCAGGTAAACTTGCCCAGTTCAATTTTCTTTTTTCGTTTTTGGTTTCTCAAAATCAAAAATTGAAATTTGACCGTCAATTTTCAATTTTCGGTTTTTTGCTTTTGGTTTCTCAAAATCAAATATTGAAATCTGACCGTCAATTTTCAATTTTTGTCGGGTTTACCCAGGTAAACCCTACTCTGTTATGACTTTTCAGTTCTGTTTTTTCTCTTTTTCACATGTGTAGTTTTGATCTCCTGCCCGGAGACTGTTCTCATTTGATGGCCCTTACAGCATTCATGATCCTTACAGCATTCATATACACGTTTGCAATGCACGGTAGTTCGTGCATTGAATGTGATAATTGGGACATTATCACAGCAAATTTTACCTTTCAATTTCTTTTAAATTTGCCTTTCCAATAAATTTTATCCGGTATCATTTGTTACGGCGGAAAGGGCAGTCATTCTCCGCGGTCCATCGACAACCGATCCATGGAACTTTGTTGTAAGATCACAAAGGCGGTGCTCGCTTTAGATAGGGAATCGTCCTCAATGCGTTTTTGATACACATATCTGGTGGAAATAATTTTTGTCTAAAAAGCGCCAAATTGACAATTTCTTTTCGTCTACATACTGAATTTTCAGATAAAGAATAAATCAAGGCCCACAGTTAAACACAACCAGACTTACAGTGGTTCAAACCTGCCGTCTTGGCTTATTTGCACTTTTCATCGCATTTAGTCGACAAAATCTTGTTGCAAAATTATGACACCTTCAACCAAAATCATATTTAGACTGAATATTTCAGAATTATTTGTGTTTAAAATAGCTAAAATTGGTTTTGGTTGAAGGTGTCCGATTTTTGTAGTAAAGGAAAATCTGCACCGAAAAGTGCCTAAAAATAAGAAAATAAGCCAATGTACCAACTTTGGTGCGCCATAAATCCGTTTTCGTGCATCTGCAGCCCTTCCTTAGTTCGTGTCTTATAATTCAGCATGTAGACTGTACAAAATGGTCCATTTCATATCCTTTTCATCAAAGTGAAAGTTTGGCCCTACAAACCGAACAGCTTGAGGACGATTTCCTCCCTTTTTTGATCACAAATCCTCTGCATCCTCGCGAGCCAGTGTATCAATCAGCAGGTTTATGATCGATACACTGGCTTGGTTAGTTCCCGATAACAGTTCTGGATATCAATAGCTCGAGGGGGTTCTGCTAAACCGAGCCAATCAGTAAGCGAGCTGAAGCAGCTCATCAGGCCAATACACAGCGAGGTTTGAGTTTCGACTGGTTTGAAGATCATCGCCGGCCAGACTACCTCTGAAGTTAGACTGAAATCGAAAATCGCAGGCTTCAGATACCGACATGCTAATTCAAAACAACTGTTGGGGATTAAATGTACGAGATTGTGTAATAGACCCAACGACAAGCTGCGAGGATTTAGGGTTTACCTGGGCTTGTGCAGATAACCCTTCTGATGCAAGTAAACCCGACATCAGTACTTTAAGTATTTTGATTGGTTTTGGGATTACAAAAACAAAAAAACGAAAATTGAAATTTGACGATAAAGGACCTTGTATCTTTAGATATGAAAATGGCCCCAGAATAGGTGCGGTAGAAGTACCAAAAAAAAATGCATATACAAGAAATTGTTCAGTTGGCATGAAGTACAAGATTATATTGTATATTGTATAAGTTACAAGGCACTGAGTCTCATCATTCTCGAATAACAGGGCCGTGAAGTAGTGCATTGCAAAATCACCAATTTTGAGGCGAAAACACCTCATATTGCTTTCTATAAACATGTGAAGATAAGCGATAACCAAAACCAGCTTGATACAGCATACTCGCTGTTCCAACACGTAGTCGTAGAACAAATCTGGTTCTGGTTATCGTTTATCTTCATATCTTTACAGAGAACGATAAGAATTTCACCTCAGAATCAACTATTTTGCACGAAGGCACTACTTCACGGCCCTGTTACTCGAGATCATGAGACTCGGTGCCTTGAAACTTTTCTGAGTATACAATATAATATTGTACTTCATGCCAATTGAACAATTTTTTTGTAGTGGAAGTATTATATATAGGTACTTCTGTATTGCACCTGACCTGGGATCATTTACCCATCTAAAGATACAAGGTCCTTTTCAATTTCAATTTTTTGTTTTGCCTCGCACAGAAATGAAAATCAAATATTGAAAATTGCCTCGACTTGTCCGTTTTTCGTTTTCTGATTGTAACTTTGACGTATCAATGTTAAGTTTGCACGCGGAAGAGTTATGACGTCACTTCCTTGCGACGAGTAGAATAGAAAACGCAACCCGCGTCGTATAAATAGATGTTTAGAGAGATATAAAACAATTCATGCACACAACCGCTATTTGTTATTATTTGAAATATAGTATTTATAAAGATACCAACAAAGCTGTAATACCAATAAGAATAAGCATCGCAGTGATGGGGCTCGAAATCTGTATATGGCAAGCGGCCCGTAAACCACCATTTCAAACAAGCACACAACCACCACGATTGACGCCAGGCGTCTGAATGCTTCAACGCTTCAGGTCCAATCATCTTTCTCTATTTTTGGGACCTGAAGCATTGACGGCTTCAAATGCCACGATTGACACCAGACGTCTGAATGATTCTACGTTTCAGGTCCAAACTTTCTTCTCTGAATTGGGGACCTGGATCGTTGGAGCGTTCAGATGCCCGAAAACGTTCAGCGTCAAAAACGCTTCAACGCATTCAGTGCGGGTGTCAACCGCTTCAACGCATCGTCACGGGAAGTTTCTTTGGGGGTACCCGCGTATTTATTATACTACCCTACTTTAATGAAACTCCCATGTGTAGCAACCCCGTTGTTCTCCAAATTATGCTTTCACCTGCTGCACATAAGCCTACTCGATCCTGCACATGCGCAGTTGGCCCATTACAATCCAGCTCGAATGCCTGACTCGAGGGATCTATAGTGTAGTCAAACTCTCATATCTTTCACCCTACTGGTTTTCCGTATTATACTTCACACCTACCTATACAACCCGAGTTGCGCTTTCCATACTACTCCGTGGAAGGGGAGTTACATCATAAGCTTTGCGCGTGCGCAGTTATCATTGGCACGTCAAAATTAAAATAAAAAAGCGAAATCCGGACAAGTCGACGCAAGTTTCAATGTATGATTTTCCTTTTTGCGCGAAGAAAAACGAAAATTGATTGTCAAATTTCAATTTTTGATTTTAAGAAACCGAAAATGAAAAACGGAAATAGAAAATTGACAGTCAATTTTAATTTTTGATTTTCAAAAACCAAAACAAAAAACGAAAATTGAACTGTGCAAGGTTACACGGACCTTATGGCAAAAGCCTTTCGTGTTTACGGTTGACGAGATGAAGAAGAAAACTTGATCTCCACAACAATAACATGCTGAAAACACCAACTAGCTGAGAGACAATGTCGATACGAGGCCGACATGAGACGTCAACGGCGACGCTGTTGGGTTAATTTGGACTTATGTACAAGTCGCATGCCGTCGCATTCGCTTTTCATCAGGATCTGTGGCATTGCTAAGTTGTCCAAGATACATATTGGTGAAAAATGAAGTTTTGAGGTCTGACCACAGATTCCTATATTCAAGACCCCAGACTCGAACACCAGAGAAGAGATCCGAGCAGCCTGACCGTATATTTAGGGCTGTTCACGCTATTCTCCAAAAGCAATCGGAATTTGTTTTTCATTTTGCGTGGCGTCTTACTCCAACAATCGACGCCCAAGACAGAATGGCAGCTTACAGAGCAACACTAAATGATCACGATGTAGTCGCAAACAGTTTTTAATTCCAAATGGATAACAGTCTCACTTTCTCAATAGTGGGGGGAGGTTTTTATTCGCATTGTTGTCCCTGGAATTTGTCTAGATTTATGATAGTTCATCTGAAATGGTACACTATTCGAATTCCACAAATAGATTGTCGAAAAAGCTCAAGGAAACAGGTAATCCTTCGGATATTCTCGAACCGTTGAAAGAAATACTCAAGAATCAATCGGATTCGCCAGAATTAAAATTGATTCAAAATCCAACGTAACTGTCCATCCATCTAGGAACAGTTAGATTATGGCGGGCTTCGTTCTCAATTCTGATTGGTCAGCTGCGACAGCTGATCAGTGCGTGACCTCTCTTGCCGGCGGCGTGTCGCGACTGACCAATTAGAATTGAGAACGAAGCCCGCCATAATCTAACTGTTCCTAGATGGATGGACAGTTACGTTGGATTTTGAATCGCCCGGCAAAGGTAAAAAATTGCACAAATTTACTAATTTGACGACGGGAATATATAAAGTGATACTTGTATAATATGCTGATGTATTTTGTTTGGCGGTAAACCGTTTATTTCTCGATTCACCCAAAGTCCGTTTCACACCTTGATGTGGATTTATATAAAGCATGGGGTTATATATAGAGACACCATATTTCGACACTTCACCCTAATACCACCGCCCACACCCCCGCAAAACTCTTGTTTTGCGGGCCTGTAGTCACGACGGAGCGTACCAGCTGCAGAGCTAGGCTCAATGATGTCACTAAGTTCGCATACATGTGTGTTTGATGAGATCTTTTATGTCATAAACATATAACTGCATGAATGTCATGGAAGAAACTGGAGTCTTGTGGACAGACATGTATTAGGTTTGTAACGGTACGAATTAGGATCTCCCAAAATCTACGATCTGACACAATTCTACTAGAAGAAGCTGGAATTCCAGTTGATACAACTGAGCTACTCAATAACAAACTGAAACATAATATAATACTGGAATCATGAGAATGATATAGATAACAACAATAATGACACGTACATTATATTCGCCAGACGATTGCTTAGTATTGACATAAGAGAACCAGAATTTTTAAGGAAAATATTTCCATCATGTTATCGTATTTTCATATTGTACGAAAACTAGTATGGCAAGGCTTTGGTGTAAGACCTCCCATTGAAAAGACAATATCCTGGACAAAAGACTGACAATACAACTTGCAGCAGATCCTTTGTCAATTATATTTCGTGAGTCTTACACCAAATCGTTGCCACTAGTAGTAGTATAGTATAGCCTTTAAAACTGCGTGCACGATTACAAGTACATTTCTATTTCATTCATGGTAAGGACGGTGTTCAAACTACTGGTAAGAGAGGTTTGACTGTATGACATTACACATCCTCATACACTCGATGAGATGTGACTGTGAATCTGAGCTGTGTCTGTGATCCAGATTTTAGCCTCGTTTAAATATAGTGGTGAAAACTGTGTCTTAATTTAACTCGACTACGTGTCCAAAATTAAGTTTGTCCTAGCGCTTAAATCCAAATAGGTTTAGAGCTTATATAAGCTCCATGGCTGGAGATTATACATGTAAGGAACAAGGTCGTTCACATAAAGACTTAAGATGTTTTGCGAATTAAATCTGAGCTGTTCATTCGATCCATTCGCACAAATCCGTTCATCGATCGCCAGATTTATACCCAGACCTGTTGAATATCTATTACCATCAGTGGGTATGCCAGTCACACATTCAGCATCCACCATAATGCTGGTCTGTATACTCAGTGCTAGCCCTGTATGCACACATGGGCTGTATACCTAGTACTCGAACCGTCCGTTTAAAATAGCATCCGGCTAGATTCGTGGGATGTCTGTATACTAAAACGTGTTTATTACAAGCCGTGGATTATGCGAAGAAAATGCTGGGAAACGAGCTCATTGAAATTCAGGTCGGAATAAACGATAAAACAAAAAATTTACGGATACGAACATGTGAATTCAAAACAATCAATGTGACGAAATATACAACACATTTCCTGGCGCTTAATTCGTTCAGATATTGGCACATTCGGAGCATCCTCGCGAGCCAGTGTATCGATTGATCTGTTAGGATCGATACACTGACTTGTTTAGTTTCCCATACGAGTTCTGGATATAAATCTCTAAGTCAACCCAATCAGTGAACGCGCTAAGCTAGTTGATTAGACCAATAGGCTGCGAGGTATGAGTAGTGACAAGTTTGAATTTCATCGCGGGCGAACTGCTTTGATGTCAGTCTGAAATCGACATCGGAAGTCAAAGCAAAAACCACAGGCTTGGGATACCGACATGCTAATTCAAAACAAGCGCGGGGGATGAAATGTACGAGATTGTATAATAGAGGTATCTACTCAAGAACTTATTCCAATCACCAAAAATGTCCAGGTAAACCCTCTGCGAGGATTTAGGATTTACCTGGACTTGTGAAGATGATTCGGAGAGGTTAAAGAGATCACGAATTCTTTCGGAAAGTCTTCGACTTGGTGACATCTTCTGCTGTCATGGCTCGACTTTGTCAAACGAAGAATGACTACGAATGATGCCCATTCAGAAAATCAGCTATTGCCATGGCTTTATTCCTTGTGAAGCTGCCGATCGGCCACACCTCTACAGAAACTGATAATTTAAATCCGATGACGAGAGATATAAAGGAGAAAAACATGCGTCTGATCTTTAGCACTCAGGCGACGTCAGTGGGAAAACACATACCGCCCCAATATCAGCACATGCATTCCCAGAACCTCTATGCAAATGAGGTTATAGCCCACGTGGTACACTGGGTGAATCGCCCCAAGAAAATACCATATTTGAATTTAGTGGGTTACCGCAGATGTATTCGATCATAAATTGAAAATATAGCTGTAGTCTACAGCAGTTGTAAACTGTGAACTTGTGAACTATCAGATTTCACCGTGTCAACATTATATAAAATGGACAAAATGTAAGGTTCATTCAAGTTCAATAATTTGCATTAAAGAAAATTTAGGATAGGGAAAAATGTTTTGGCTTATCATATCATATTGGATATTTCAGTAGGCTGTTAAATGGAAGTTGTATTTACATAATAAATTTTCGAGAAGTGACACTATTAAATAAATTGTATTTGAAACACTCTCAGAAAGTGTTGAAAACAAATGTTATATCCAGCGTTATAGTTCTGTATCAGGAGCAATACAACACATAAATTCAGCATTGTAATGTGTTGTATTGCTCCTGATACAAAACTATAATGTTAAATACAATTTGTTTTTTCAACACTTTCTGAGAGTGTTTCAAATATAACAGTATGTATACTGTTTTCAATTCTCGGACATTTGTACTGTTATAACACTTCGGCAATTCATACTCATTATACAGGTGGACTTTCGTTCAGACATTGCAAATGATTCACTTCCTTCTTACATTGACTCAACATGACTCACTGACATAAATGTTTGTCGTACACATAGGTGCTGACACGCGGCCTGCTGAACACTATCATGGAACACTATCACCCCGGAGATTCAGTTCTCCATCCCTTGTGTGCTTTGGCATGACATTCCATCCCGTGGAGCATGTTTTCCATCCTGTGGAGGAAAACAGTACACCTTTTCGGCTTCTCCAGACAAAGTGCAAGATACCGATAAACGGGAGCGGAGGTAGGTGGATAATCATGTTGCCTATCAGGGACCTATTTAATCATAGAAGCGATGTGATCACAATTCCCTCTCTGTCAAGATCCCGTTTTCCGTAAATAAGCTACACAGTTGGAGCTGTTGTGGGTATTTTGACAGGCAAGCTCGCATCATATCCACGATTGGAGTCATTTTTATCACATGGTCCGTCCATTTTCAATGAAATATACTGCCAAGGTTACTAGTATACACATCTGTTGTTGTAAAGTCAGTTAAACTGATTAGAGAACCGTTGACAAACTCAGCTGAACTAATTGTATTGTGGTAGTCCATACCACGGTGCACGACAAGCCATCCCTTGGAGCAAGAAAAAAACAGATAAATTCTTCTTAATTTGTGAAATACGCTGCATCACAAATGTCGAAACATGCTGGTCAAGCAAGTGAACGGTATCCTTTACCGACGAAACATTACAAATGGTTATATTGTTGAATTTATAATATAAAATGAAGCTTTTAATAAATCCGTTATTTGTTCCGTGACAGTATTAGGTGAAGAACAAAAGTATTCTGATTTTGGTGAACCCCTTAAAACAGTGGTGCAGTGACTCGGTTTTTATTTCATTTTATGCTCTAAAAAAAAGTGAAATCAAGAAAGAATAGGTGTGCTCCCCACCCAGAATATTAATTTTCCAACACTATTTCAACAGTTAGCCATCTGTCATAAAATTTATTATAAAACCTGATACCGTAATTGTTCATCCTGATTGGTCGTATGATATTCTGTAATTCCCCATATTACATGTATAGCACAGGAACTATTACATGTTCTGCAGTAGCTAACAGTCTAGAGGCGATGGTAATAGCGCACGGTCTCAAGGCAATAGTGCACCATCCTGAGCGCAGTTGTCCCCTGTTAGCGCACGGCGAAACACTGTTGCTAAGGACATAGTTCGCGCTCCAACATTTGACAGCCGAATGAGATTCGGCAACTTTAGTGGGAAGTTCTGGGATTACTGTGCCTCAAAATCTTCTTGATACGACCAACATTGTCTAAGGTTCGGTACCGCAAATTATTGATCTACGGTATACATGTCGATGTCATATTTTTACTGTTATCGGACGTGGATCATATAGGTTTGCAAAGTCCTTCCTCTGTTATCTTTGGTAATATAGAAACATTCAATATGGACATCGTAATAAAACACTCGTTGAATACTGCCTGTCTCGAGCTGAAAATCCTGATGTCACACCCCACAGCGCACAAAGTGACGAGTGCGTTGACCCGAGAAACTAGAAATTTATGATGGGTCTACGGTAACGTCCGCAATTTATGTTATGTGTATGTGGGCGGGTGTGCGCCTATTGTTGTTTCCTTTCTCATGTAGCCCCTAATTCGAAGTATATGCATTTGCTATGAGAGTTGCATCCCTTGGTTTCTATAGTCTAGAGTAGTGTTTCCGAATACCGCCGATAGGTGGCGATACTTTCGCCTTGTTCATGACGTAACTACAGCAATCTAGCCCCAGAACTCACTTTAGCTGCGAAAACTGACCTCTGGCCTAGTGGATTTCTGGGAGCGAAAACGGAAACATCGCACCTGTTTGTTTACTTTCTTATTTATTCTACTTTTTATGTGTTTTGTACTCTGTCCCAAATGGGATGCTCAGTACAATAAAGAATCTTATTTTATCATGCGCACAATTAATTTTCGGCGGAAACAATCTCGCATTCGTCTATTTCCGTATTGACGAAAATTAGCCCAGTTGCTGAGTTCTGATAGATTGCTATTATTCAACTAAACATAGAAATAGTTTTGTATAATTTGAATGAATTATGTTCGTTTGGTTAAAATTAACTGAATTTCACAATAAAATGCGCCCGAATCTCTTGATTATCAAAGGCACTATTTCGTATCCGGCTCACTACGTGATCGTCATACGCTCCCCACCAGTGGGGAGTTGTGCGTTCTATGTGAGAGGCTCGTTCCGCCAATACGGAAATAGCCGAACGTGAGATTGGTAACTACAGCTGTTGAAACCGGATGAAGATGTTAGAACGCTGCTCGTTGAAAAGTGCAACAGTTGTCTGGAATTGCATTCGGTGTGTTGTGTGCAGATTGCGGCATTTACAATAGTGAGTTCTCATGATTTATTTGTCAGTAATTAGTTTGAACGTACTGAACTAAATCTAGCGGAGATCTTTGGCAAACTCTGTACCAAAGACACGCTGTAAATTGTACTGTTGGCGCCTAAAACTTAACATGGCAGTCACTGACCTATTTACGTTGCTGGCACGTGGAACTAGATCCGACTCCCCCCCCCCCCTGTTCATTTCCCCCCATTCCTATATGATTGACTCGCTAAACTCTGAATTGGTATCAAATTTATATCGTTCTGATTAAATCTATTTGAGTCATTGGAGATTTTATTATGATCAAGAATGTGCATGATGTACATGGATTCAAGAATGAATAGAATTGATTTATATTGTTTCAGGAAGATCCTGATAGAATCTGTCAGTGTTGACGAATTATTATAAGCAAGGCTGTCTGTGTCACAAGGTTAGTTAATTTCTGAGAACTATTAAATAAGTACTGTGACAGAGTGCATTATGTAACTGATTTTGTATGTAACTGAATTATTGACATTTACTAACTGAATTATTGACATTTATTAACTGAACATTCAGGATAACATTGATAAATCGTGCCATCATGAGCTGATGTAATTGATGTAATTTCAAGGTCAAGCTATTAATCTTGATTGTCCTTTCTGGGCGAGTAATGCACCAAGTGGTAATGATCATATAATAAAAAGTTTGCATTTGTATTGATGGATTTAATACTAAGTATTTGATTGTCTGGTTGAATTACCGGTAAATGTTGATGAGATAACTATTGATGACAACGAACGCGTTTGTTATGGAATGTCGCATAACTATAGTTTGTCTTTTTGTTTTATTATTTTAACAGGACAGGTGACGACAGTCGCTGCCCCTTTTGTTATATAGAAATTTGTCTGTATTATGGAACTTGTCCTTGTTTGGACATTCAGAGCAAAATCCAATACTGTGTGAATAAACTGAAATCAACGACATCATTCACCAAGAACCTTCTCATGTTATCGATATAGCCTACATGAGCCGGGTCACATGTATTAAACAATACAAATAATATTCCTAGTCCGGCCTGTTCGCGGTTGATCGGGACAAAAAATCCACTAGCATGACTGCCCGGTTATTGGACAGGCCCTATTATTGGACACCTAAATGCAGTGGGGCTATTTTCTGGGAATATTACATGACAACTGTAATACAAATTTAATTTTATAGTTTCAAAGATATGCTAATAAATTTCTGTTTACTCACGGAATTTGTGCACGTTTAGCCCTAGTGCGGGTCGGAAATAGTGTCACAAATTTGGGTAAAAAAAATGCGTCAGAAAATTTCCTCCAGTTTCTCAGTTTCATTCCCGATTGCAGGTATGATTAAATTCAACGAAATTTGGCTGAAAATGTTCCCACAAATATAGAGAATCTTTATTTTGAATCTCAGTGTGCAACGCGACCGGCGTTTGGCAGACGATGTATATATCTCCCCACCACTCCGTCTAAAAATAGACCAATTCCCGAGAGCAGCCAGTTTACGATAGCATGACATGTGGCTCACACTGGCAATAGCGCTGATGGACAGCCAAGGATAATGGGCACTCCCATACACTGCAAAAGTTGGGACCGGTTGAATCTTCGACGCTCATTCCAAAACTCATTTGTGGGCTACAGTGCTGATTCATGTTTAAATATTCTTGGAGGTTTACTAACGACTGTAGGACAAACAATTTCACAGTGAGTTGATTAGTTTCAAATCAATCCATCACTGAAAAAGTGTCCAATAACTGTGAGCAAACTTGCATTTTCATACCGTGAATGGTCCCTGCGTTTCAACTATTCCCAGTCTCTCTCCGTATTTTTTCTTCATTATTTTTTATGATGATTCATGACTAAAGATGTAGTCTTTAATTCAATGTTACCATACGTGGTTGCATGGCCGACCTGCAGACCCTTATTCATAAAAAGTGTCCAATAACCGGGCAGTCATGCTAGTGGATGAAATGCTAAAGTCATTTCGTTTTCAATTCTTCAACATCGAAATTCAGGAATCGCTATAGCAATGAAATCAATTCTTTCAAGTTTTTCTTGCTCGAAGGGATGGCTTGTCGTGCTCCGTGGTATGGACTACCGCAATACAATTAGTTCAGCTGAGTTCATCAGCGGTTCTCTAGTCAGTTTAACTGACTAAACAACAACAGATATGTATACTAGTAACATTGGCAGTATATTTCATTGAAAACGGACGGACCATGTGATAAAAATGACTCCAATCAGGGGTATAATGCGGGCTTGTCTGTCAACATACCCACAACAGCTCTAACTGTGTAGCTTATTTACGGAAAACGGGATCTTGACAGAGAGGGAATTGTGATCACAACTTTTCTATGATTAAATAGGCCCCTGATAGGCTACATGATTATCAACCTACCTTCGCCCCCTTTCATCGGTATCTTGCACTCTGCCCGGAGAGGCCGAAAAACGTGTACTTTCGGCCATGTTTTGCTCCACAGGATGGAAAACATGCTCCACGGGATGGAATGTCATGCCAAAGCACACAAGGGATGGAGAACTGAATCTCCGGGGTGACTATAGGCGATTGTGTTCTCACCTGGTATGACGAGAGATTCGGCCTACCACAATTGAATGTGTTTGAATTACCTGTGTGTACTATGCGTATTGTTTGTATTTATTCTTATATTTAATGGGGGCAGCTTAGCAGCATTTTTGGGCCATATGGCGACAGACCGGGCAAAAAGAACACCAAACTTTCTACAGACGTGTCCAAGGTTAACAGCGTCAAGCTTCTGCTCTGCGCTCAACAATACTATATACGTGATTTGATATGAAATGACACTTTTATTTTGATAGCAGCAGTCATAAATACACTTACATTTTGCCTTCAAAAGGGGCTAGCCTGAGGTGTATGGCGATAGCCATATTTTTCTTGTTAATGGTATAATCCGAGAAAAGTTTATCATATATTACAATATATAGCAGAGTTAAATTGGAGACCATGTGCAAATATCACCCGAAGAAATATTCTCTGCGGAACAAAGGCGTTACGAGTACTTGCATCAATCTTATTATTGCCCTATTCTATATCCATGCATCATCATTCTCCTGACCAATACCTTCGAATTGTGTATATTTTTACCTTTACACCGTGTGTTCATCGAGTTATAAAACACAGACAGACAGACAGACACAGTCATTTCGGCTTTAATGGTGTAGATGCTTATGGGGCATTACCATTCCTTCAAACTGACCTTTGCGAATCGGTGACTCAGTTGAACTTGATGCCGTGCCGCGTAGCGAAGTCAGCCTCAGTTTCCCGCGGCTATTTCAAAATAGGGTTATTTTACATACGGAATATGTGACAACAATCCGGATGATCAACACCATGTTATGAAAATCTTGTTTAAGTATCTCACCTGGGAACACGGAAGAGAAATCTTATTGAAATCGGGATAACGAATAATATATAAGATTTTTGAGCATGAACAATACCCAACTGAGGAGGAAAAAAATGTTTCGTAAGTACTTGATGCACACCCTATCAAATACTTAGCTCAAAGATGTGTTCACACAGTGCGTCTTCATTTTATTAAGCCAATTTCTACGTTCCCACTTCGAACTTCCCTTGATATTTGACCCCCTAAAATGTTCAAAGAACTTATAAATAGACACGAGACGTCACTGACATGCATCGAAGACATTTGAATTTCGAATAGTGTAATAGTAGATCGTTATTGATTGGCTGACCTATATAGTGGGCTAATACGAACACCATATTAGGAGGAATGACGCCGCTACTTGAGGATGATGTCACTCTGCTCACAATCGGTGTGTAGGTTCTGATTGGTTCTTCGAACGTTCGTAGGTGAAATTTACACCTCAGATTTTTAGCACTGAGGGGGTTCAGATAAATCAATGCCGGTTCGAAGTGGAAACGTAGAAATTGGATGGATAAAATGGGGAGAACGAATGTGGTGTTTGTTTATATCTATGTTAATATCTACACGTCAAGCTCAGGACAAACATATGCGCATAATCAAAATAAGTTTTATTGCTTATTTTGCTTTTTTGTGTAAAAAAAAATCAAAAAAGCAATGAGAAACAGTACATTAAAGATAATTATACACATAAAACAAATACAGCCTGCAGGGTTCTTTGTACCATAGAACATATATATATATATATATATATATATATATATATATATATAGTGAAAAGGTAAAAGAGTCTAACGAGAAGAAATATAAATGAAAAAAAGATTAACTGCCAACACGGTCACATAGCTCTGATGCGCATTTTCTATGCTACATATTTTTCACTGTTCCTATGTCGGCATAAAATAAGTATCTCTTTGTATAGTCATTCCAATTCACGGACACAAGTTCTTAGGGTTCTAGGATTACGGTACATCTTAAAGTGGTATATTTGTGCGAATTCGTAGGTTTCGAGGTAAAAAAAAAACTCCTTTTCTCTCAGTGAACATTTTGAAGATTAACAGGAACAAAAATAATCTTTACATCCAAATATTAATACCAATAGATACTTCTTGTCCAAACGCAGTTTTGCTTGAGAATGGTCTTCATATAAAAATGAAACTTAATGAAATGTTTTCTTTCACGCTGAGCGCTGACATAATTTAGGCAGAGTTTCAAGACCCTCTCTCGCACCCCTCGAGGCCCCTCGGGAACACACCTGACCGATACTAAAAACGTGCATAATTTATTACAAAGAATGAAAGAAATATATTCAGGGGTTTGATATAGAAAATGATTTCTATGGAAAGAATATCTTCCCGCGTCCAACTGTCAGTGAACTCGTGAACTTTATTAAGATGACACGTTTCTAAGATGACACACAGGCATGGTCCGTGAAACACTTGATAATTCAGCTGTCCATCTCGTAAAATTGAAGTAGAAAGATGGAAATCAGGAATACACGAGCGAAGTCGAGATTTTCATCTGTCTACTTCAATTTTACGAGATGAAAAGCTGAATGGCCAAATGTTACACGGACCGCAGAAGACAAAGTTGAGGAAATTTGAGTACAATAAATATTCAAACATTGCTTCCATATTTGATATTTTCAAATGTAGTTATGTCAGGTACGAATATGAGAGCAATTTAGCCCTATGTCTCCTTATCTGCGAGATATGGACGCTCCTTTGAAGTGAATCATCTTCTCCCCCCAAAAAACTGCTTGTCGTGAAAATGCAAATGCGAATATCGGGAGAGACCAATCGTAGTCCACATCACGAGAGCCCCTGCTAACCCCTTAAATGCCATCTTTCGCTACTACTCAACTGTGCACGGGCACCCTGGCCTCATTTCCAGTCAAAGCCACACCAATGGTACGCTACGAGAGTTTTTAAGATGACACACAGGCATGGTCCGTTTGGACCAAGTATGACCCACATACTTGCTCAAAACGTCCACGTTTTCGGCATTTTTAGCACAACATGTAAAGTCCGATTCTTCGGATTTTGGGGCTTTACGGAATTCTATTTTTCATCCACCCGCCAGGATGTGACCGACGTCAAACAGCACTTTCCAACAGCAACGACCCATGTGGACTCGAACTGACTCCACCCACCAAACTGTGTGTAAAGTCCTCTTTTTCCGCACTTTTGGGGTTTCCGTAATCCTATTTTTGCAGTTTTGTCAATCACGTGACCCGAGGTGCTCTCAATCAAAAGCGCTTCAAGTCCAATTTTTATACAAAGTTACGGCCCTTCGATTAATAGAACAGACATATGGGGAGATTAATCCTGCTTGGAGTTTGCTTCAAGTCGAGACCCTGCTCGATCAACCCAATTGGCTCAGGCATGGCCCACCTAAACCCACTCTACTGGGTTTGAAGACCGTTTTCCGCATTTTTCTTGCGGGATATCTGGCTGTTTTTCAAATCCTATTTTTGCATCTATCCGAGATCACACATTGCTGCTTCCGGAAGTGCACACTATGCACGCCTGGTGACTCAGAAGTAACTAACCGGAAGTGACATTTGACACGGAAGTGGCGTCCCAATCCTTCAAACGGTGATCCCCAGAGACCCGTGTTCGGTCCCATATGCTTTACCTAAATCGGACTCTAATATCCCTGTTGTCTGAACATAAACGCCGAGTGAAGTGCCAAACATGGTACAACCATATCATCGACATCGACAACGTAAACAGCGATATTAGATGCCAAGACAGTCTTTACGACGCCAAAATTTGCGGAAATATTATTCTTACATTAAAAAAAATAGATGCTTTCGAGATAAAACCCTTCAAAGTACATAATATATTTCTTATATGTATTTCTTAGTCATAATTTGTGTATGCAAGTTTGTTCTTTGTTCGTTGTCTGTAATTTATGTATTGCCATACTTTGTTATAACACAAAAGTCGAGCAAATAAATTAAATTGAATTTTATCGGTCGATACATGTTTAGTATCGGTCGGACTGTTTTAGTATTGGTCGCATGTGATCAACGTGACCCCTCGCTAAACCGTGCCAGTGTTATACGATACGGCCCAATTTCCTGTATATCATATTGACGTTACAATCTATAGTAGCTCATATCTATTGATCTGAACATTTATCCATAATGCAGAAGTTTAAAGGTTTGTTCGCATTAGAGATTGACAGTTTACATGGCTCTTTGCTCGCCAGGGTTTGTTAAGATATAACGGCGACCATCGTGTCCTGTAAGCAGTTCAAATATGGGATGGACTGTTCAAACTGACGGTTTGAAGCTTACAAATGTCCTTGCGTTCCTCACGTACAGATTGTTTGTTTATCAACTCCATGGTTTATACATGGTTCAGTTGGCTTTGAAGTTTAATCAAACCTGGTGTATTACAGTGAGAATTCGCAATAAGCTGAAGCCGTTATGCAAGTTTAGGTGAACAAATATGCCTCAGCCCTGCGATATACCGGTAGTTATTGTAAACAAGTCATTGTTAAGTGAAAATTCCATTAGACTGTACGAGTTGTAATTTCTTAGCCCATTTAACTAAATTTGACCGTTTCGGAAAGTAGTAGTATATATATATCAAGGAGGATGAACTTATCTTACATTCTCTACCCTCACCTAAACCCTTTGGTGAACATTCTGTTTATTTTCGTAATTTTGTGAGAAGAAATATATGTCGTGTGTAAAGCAACAGTGCAAAAAGCAGCAGGCAAAAGAAATCCGACCTGAACTGACATGGCCGACTCCGATCGATTTTGTCAAAGCCATATTATCGTGTACAATTTACCTGAAGCTTGTTTCCAGACGCAGCATCCGATCAAGGCCACAAAACAACAGCGAAGCACGTTAAAATCCATCTTCAACCTCATCGAACCGCACAGGTGTTTCCCATACCTATACACGTAATCCAGGTAAAATAATTACAGGTAAATCCTCGATTCCGGCCTCACAACAAGTCGCTAACGAACACAGCGGTTAAACGGTTCCCAGAGAAAAAATTGTTTCCGGCCATACGCGGTAAACGTTGTCATATGCACAGCAAATCTCGGGTCATACAACTCGATGATTCACACCAACATCTCGACGCATTGTATACCCAGTGAGCATGCGCGAGGTGTGTTCAAACTCGGACGAGAAGGTAAAGATTTACAGCTTTAACCGCGAGCTTATCGCTGAGACTGGTCGTAAATCATAATTTTATGTCTTCAATATATGACCAATATTAAATATACGCGGTGACCTCGCACGATATCCTTTGGGCATTGAGATCACCATTGCCATGCTGAATTATCATGACCATATAAAGCAGAGCAGCAATAATTTGTTAAATGCTGCATATGAAGAATCGGACCGCCTTAGCAAGGATGGGTATATGTCATGGATTAAACGTAAAAACGTAATATTGAACGAGTTAGGAATATTGAATGACCATAACGGTCAAACTGCGCTCATTAGGCAAAAACTGCAGACACGATACGATGATTTCTGGAAGACGACCCTCGACTCAAATCTTGGTAACAGTAGGGGCAAGCTTCTCATATACAAGCAATGCAAGTCTACATTTATTTTGGAAGATTATTTATTAGATGTTAAAAAATCCCTTGACCGTTCCAGTATTGCCAAACTTCGCACCAGCAATCACAAACTTGAAATTGAGACTGGTAGATTTTCAGTGCCTTTCACCACTAAAGATAGGCGTTTTTGTCATTGGTGCCGGGCCTCTGGGAGTGAACAAATCGGCGACGAATTTCACTTTTTGATGGAGTGCCCCAGATGGACTGATCTCCGTGGAAAATTACTAAAAGCTGTGGATGATGTATGTCCGAGGTTCCATCTGCTCGACATACATTCACAGATGATATTTATGATGTCAGCTGGTGGTACTGTCTCCAAACAACTTGGAAAATTCTGTTCTACCGCTTTCACCTCTATGGCCGCCCCATAATCCACCGTGTAAGCCGTATTAAGTGTTATCTGGGACGAGTATAGATAATATTTAAAATTCGTCCCAGGTGTTATGAAACAGAGTGGCTCCCCTGAGATTGTGTATAGACTTATCACACGACGGTGCAACGAAATTGACGGAACATCTAATGTATATTGTCTGTATTACAATTGAGCCGTATTATGCGAGGGGGTGGTTACCGTATTATTGACGCATGTGGATTGGCTGATAAGCCGAGCCCTTGTCGGTGACAATCATTAAGCTCTTCAGCGGGCGGGAAACCCTATACTAGACATAACTAATTGCACACAGGAATTTAGTCTGTGTTTCCTTAACCCCTGGACAACGGCGGCTGATTGTTTATATTATCTTTGTTTTTGGCTGGGATAATTTGGTCCAGCCAAAGACAACATATAATATAGTATCTGTCGTCGCTGGGCAGGCGTTAGAGAAAGTTTAGACTAACGGAATGTAAACGCTAAACATAGACCTTGTCAAAACAGATCTCGTCAATTTATAGGACAAAGTTACACAGTCGTGCGATAGATGCAGCAAAAATGAAAACACTAGCACAAATTGTTCAAATTAAAAAGTCAATGAATTTCTTTTTAAAGTGACAAATATATTCATTCACAAGTTGAAATGAAAACACAACATTTTGATACAGACAATTATGTTATATATTTGAACGTATTTCTTTCTCCGAAATATTTAAGTTTGGTCCGAATCAAAAGTCCTTGTGATCGACGAAGATCCACTCATACCAGATAAATTGGCTGTCATGCCTGTGTATGAAATATATTCTAAAGTCATTCACATGTAGCAGATCACGAGCACTTGTTTTACACACACACCTCAGTGAATAGTAAATATTGATAGAACCGCATCAGTCAATTGCGCGTACATGTAATTTACACCTCGAGCGTAGTTTATTTACCTTGTTTTCTCAATCATGACTTTATATTGATAGAACCATATTAGTCAATAAAGTCTTTATAGTGCTTAAGCATGTGGTTTGAGTAGTTGAAATGTTTGTAGATTATATTATTTGTTATAGTGCTTAAGTGTTAGATTGTGCTCAGGGTTACATCATATAGAAAGTAGTTTTGTGATATTACCTATAGCTAGTCCAAACTCCGTTGTTAGCCGTCCTCATATATATACATGTCTTGTCTGTATACTCTCTATATGTGCACTTGACCCGAGACGGGTGTGAATGTGAATAAATACAATACATAACGCGGTTCATATTACTGTCTATGTTTCTTATTTTGTATATGCACAGCAAGGTATTAATTTTATTACAGAAAACTGTTAATAATTAAAATGTTGACCACAAAATCTAGTTCAGCCAGGTAAGAAGGTAAGTCTCTGTTCATCAATTATTTCTGAATGCTGAATGTTCGAACTGTTGAAAGCCTCTGCTGAAAATATAGATGAATATCTCAGTTCATGTTTCGTTACAGGGACCATCTCCAAATATCTAGCCTTTATATATTGTTTGTTCTCCTTCATGCACAAACTAACCCATTATTTGAAAGAACGTTTGATGACTGGGTGTTCCGGATAACCCAGATATCCCGGTGGCTCGCAACTATTTATTATTACTGAACATTCCAATTGTGGAAATATACATGAATAGCTCATTTCATATTTCACTGTCGGCACCTATGAACTTATTTAGTGACAGGGCCGAGTAAGGTTACAATATATCGTAGAGCCGCCATGTTGGGTCTATGCAAAAACAGGGGCTCGTTACCGTGGTTAATTTATTAATTATGCTGATTGGAGGAGAGATCATGGTCCTTTTCTTCACGACCTTCTCTCCCCCACGCCCTAAAAAAAAAAAAAAAAAAAAAAAAAATTAACAACGGTAACGAACCCCAGTATATGCAAATGAATATCTTTTGTTTGGGCGTTGCTTTATCAGCATCCCTTCCCCCCCCCCCCACCCCCCTTAACAACGGTAACGAACCCCGGTATATGCAAATGAATATGTTTGGGCGTTGCTTAATCAGCATCCCTCTCCCCCCTGTGCATAGATCCAACATGGCGGCACTATGACACCTGTTGCGGCTTTCCTAATTTATCTCACTATGACAGTGTGAAGGACAAGCAGGTGTATATTATCCCAGCATACTATATGCCCGGCAGAAATGAATCACTGGTCATGCGAATGAACAAGCAAAAGCACAACCAACGATCTTTCAAAATGCGTGTTAATAATTCCGGTATACAGGTCAAAGGTCAACGTCACTGTGGCTCATAAAACAGACAATTATTGAAAACATTGTCTATGCTATATCACTCCAGTACAAAGATGTGCATTGTGATCAAACTTCTGGAATACTTCAATCTTATAGCAAACAAAAAGCGTATTCACTTCGAAAGGTCAAAGGTCAAAGCTACTAGTGATGGAATAAATCAGGAATCTATTTAAAACCACATTTCTGTGAGTGGATGCATTTGATGGAAGCGATGCGTCGGGTACTGGTTGAGGTCAAAAGGTCAGCATGCAAGCTCACTGGCCAATAGTATCTTTTGAAGACGGTAGATTCTGCTTGAATGACAAAGTCCATTAGGCCAATCTGATTAAAACTCAAACTTAATAACTCTATCGGACATGTCGCTAATTAAGATCTGGGACAGTCTGTGTCTTAAATCTGTCGCGCATGTCAGACTGGCGACCAATCACAGTCCAACTTCAACGGGCGAATAGGTGCCTATCCGAGCAAATAATAATCTTCGGTAGCCCCCTGGGTTGGATTTTTCTGCGCTTCGTTCACTGCAGAAATAATCCGATAGGTACCTATTCGCCCGTTGAAGTTGGACTGTGATTGGTCGCCAGTCTGACATGCGCGACAGATTTAAGATTCAGACTGTCCGAGATCTTAATTAGCGACATGTCCGATAGAGGAGCGGTTATTAAGTCTGAGTTTTAATCAGATTGCAATTAGGCTTGCGTCGATTATATTTTAGATGTTTGAAATCAATAATGTATGGTCGTGAGTTGGAAAGGTGCAAGCTGTACACTTGATACATATCTAAGTAAGATCCCTTTCCGCTCCTTATTAATTGCTGTGGCCGATATGGTCTTATATGGACCTGTGACTATAAATGAGAAAATTCCGGTATGGACGAATCATGGACCTATTAGTAGGCTCCATGGGCGAATAAAACGGTTTTAATTTGAGATTGCGAATAAGATCAAGCTTTGGGGTTATACGTGTGAACTGAGTCCGCCATGCAAAAAGTTCATTCACTTCCCGCCACTAGATGGACAAAGGATAATACAAACACCCACGATCCACGACGGTGAAGTGGAATACATTTGCACTCGGTCGAGTCGTGCTTTGTCATACCTGATCCTGTAGTCATAAAACAGCGAATAAAACATGTTTGTGTTTATTGTAGGGCCTGCCATGGTAATCCACAACTGCCTGATCATTGATCAGCTGTCTTACAAAGACAGGCAAATAAAGCAATATTTGTTCTCTCTACAGGAAAACATCTTAAAACAGAAGCACTTCTTTGGGTTCTTGATCTCAACTCGTGAAAAGAAATTGCCATACAAAAGGAGGGAGGGAGGGAATTTGGCTTAATGTCACACTCAAGTTTGTTTCACTCATATGGTGATAGTCAGTTTGGTTGGTGGAGGAAGCCGGAGTACCTGGAGAGAACCACCGCCCTTCGGCAAGTAACTGACGAACTTCGACATCGACTTTCTATCCTATCTTTTAACATTGCAAAACTCGACGCGCGACGCAAAAGGCGAGGTCGTGTTTTGAAAGGCGACGTGGCCTTTCGCCTCGCTTTTTAGAATTGCTCAAAACTCGACATGTGTCGCGTGACGCAAAATGCGACGTCGAGTTTTGAAAAGCGACGAAAGCCGATGCGACGCAGACTCGGCCCAAATAGAACATCATACGAACGAATGTTGAATCCTCACATTCTCCGCTGATTAAGCAACGCCCAAATAAAAGATATTCATTTGCATATACCGGGGTTCGTTACCATTGTTAAGGGGGGGGGGGGAAGGTAGTTGATGAGCTTGATAACTCTTCAGTGACATATTGTAAATAAATCTCTCTCCATACTAGTTTTCGTACTTGAACACTTTTACATGTTCAAAGAGTGTTACAAACTAGTGTGCATTTCAGTGTTCAAGATATGCACACTTTTTTGACAGTGTACATAAATCATCTTTTTCCCAATATATCCCGAGCTTGATACTTTGTACACAACTATGAATGAATACATAACATAATGATAAAATCCACTGCCCCGCTCCACGTCCACACCTTTTCTTGGCGAGCGGGTGATGGTAAACGAATGATTTTTTTAATGAGTCTTAGCAGAACGCTAAACAGTTTTCATTGTTAAATGACTCTTCGATTTTTTTCATATGAAGTAGGTCATGCATATATTGCGTAGAACACAATGTTTTACATGCAGCTGTGTGTTCTCACAGTATATATCGGTATATATCTAGGTCAGTGAAATGAACCAAGGTGAACATTTCAGGATGTGAAGTCTCATTCATATGCGCACAAAACCTACTAGGCTCGCTCCGCTCCCCCCAACCCCTCAAGTATCCCTTGATCAAAATGAAAGTCGCTTGGTGTAGCACAGGCCTAGTTAACTTCTCGAAAAAGGCACCTAAATTGTTTTTTGTTTGTAATTTCCGTACGCTTGGACCCAATTCTGTGAACCTGGATGCAAATCCTGTCCCCCTCTCAACCAAACAAACATTTCGCTCTTGAAATATTCCACGTCGCAGACAAATAGTCTTCAATAGACAAGGTTAGGCGCCTGCTGCATGCTTCGAGAAGTTAGGCCTGTTCATGTAGAAGAGATGTCCGCATAATGATCATTGAGAAGTTAGGCCTTTTCATGTAGGGGAGATGTCCGCATAATGATCATTGAGAAGTTAAGCCTGTTCATGTAGGGGAGATGTCCGCATAATGATCATTGAGAAGTTAGGCTGTTCATGTAGGGAAGATGTCCGCATAATGATCATTCAGAAGTTAGGCCTGTTCATGTAGGGGAGATGTCCGCATAATGATCATTGAGAAGTTAAGCCTGTTCATGTAGCGGAGATGTCCGCATAATGATTATTGAGAAGTTAAGCCTGTTCATGTAGGGGAGATGTCCGCATAATGATCATTGAGAAGTTAGGCTGTTCATGTAGGGAAGATGTCCGCATAATGATCATTCAGAAGTTAGACCTGTTCATGTAGGGGAGATGTCCGCATAATAATCATTGAGAAGTTAAGCCTGTTCATGTAGGGGATATGTCCGCATAATGATCATTGAGAAGTTAAGCCTGTTCATGTAGGAGAGATGTCCGCATAATGATTATTGAGAAGTTAAGCCTGTTCATGTAGGGGAGATGTCCGCATAATGATCATTGAGAAGTTAGGCCTGTTCATGTAGGGGAGATGTCCGCATAATGATCACTGAGAAGTTAGGCCTGTTCATGTAGGGGAGATGTCCGCATAATGATCATTGAGAAGTTAGGCCTGTTCATGTAGGGGAGATGTCCGCATAATGATCATTGAGAAGTTAAGCCTGTTCATGTATGGGAGATGTCCGCATAATGACCATTGAGAAGTAGGGTCTAAGCAGATCCAGGTCGGTTTTCCAGGGAGGTAACTCTTGGTCCCCTTTTTTCCAGGTTAAAGGTATAGGGGACGCCCCATCGCCTTTCACCTCTGGGGCGCATGGGGCGCCAGGGGGCGCCACCAGCTCAAGGTCACGTGGAGGTCAAAAGTAGTTCCGGCAACCTGTAACCTTTGTATTCCTCCGCGGACAGAACGTAGTCCCATGTCAACCAAGTGACTTCCAATGTTAATGTATATCGTGGGTGATCAAATTCTCCGACAATCTTCAGGGGCGAGAGGGGTCAGTATAGTGTACCGATTGGGTTGTATGAGGTATCAATGTGAAGCATTCGTGAAGGGGCATCTGATGGGGTGGGTGTGGGGGTGAAATATCGTCATTCTGCGCAAGCGCGGTAGACCAAGGGTATGGAAATAGACGTTTTGGGGACTAGGGGAGCCACTAGTGGTCCGATGGAGTCCAGTGAGGTATCAATGTGAAGCCTATGTGAGGGGGCATCCGATGGGCTGGGTGTGGGGTTGGACTATGGTCATTCTGCGCATGCGCGGTAGACCAAGGGTATGGAAATAGCCGTTTTGGGATCTAGGGGAGCCCATAATGGACCGATGGGGTCGTATGAGGTATCAATGTGAAGCCTATGTGAGGGGGCATCCGAGGGGCTGGGTGTGGGGTTGGAATATGGTCATTCTGCGCATGCGCGGTAGACCAAGGGTATGGAATACACGTTTTGGGATCTAGGGGAGCCCCTAGTGGGTTGATGGAGTCGTATGAGGTATCAATGTGAAGCATTCGTGAAGGCGCATCCGACGGGCTGGGTGTGGGGTTGAAATATCGTCATTCTGCGCATGCGCGGTAGACCAAGGGTATGGAAATAGACGTTTTCGGGTCGAGGGGGTCCCTAATGGACTGATGGGGTCGAGTGAGGTATCAATGTGAAGCCTACGTGAGGGGGCATCCCACTGGGTGGATGTGGGGTCGGAATATCGTCCTACCAGTGCCGAACAAGGATTATGGGTGGAGCATCTCCCGCTCTCCAGCATCAGCGAAACAGGGCCCATCGAGTTCACCATCAGTAATGCGGATACGGCCTATGTGGATTTAGCCCATACATACTTGTATGTGAAAGCCAAGGTGGTCAATGGGGATGGCTCCAGAATCATCCAAGCTGCAACGGTGGGCCCGACGAATCTCTGGCTGCACTCGATGTTTCAACAGGTGGATATTTTTCTCATCGACAAACTCATCAGTGACGAGACCAACACGTACCCCTATCGAGCCTACATCGGGACACTGTTGTCGTATGGCCGAGAGGCTAAAAAATCTCAGCTGACAGCCGCTTTATTCTACCAGGACACACCCGAGCACATGGACACGGTGGACAATGTGGGATATAACAAACGGAAGGCTTTCACTGCGAACGGTGCCTCGGTGGATCTCATGGGTCGACTACACGCAGACATGTTCATGCAAGACCGGTACCTCTTGAACAAGATCCCCATCAAAATCCGACTGATAAGGGCGCCTCCGACCTTCGCCTTGATGGCCACTAACGTAGATGGGCATGCAGCTGACTATAAGATTGTTATCCAAGACGCAGTCCTGTATGTCCGAAAAGTGAAACCGAATCCAGCCGTTCAATTGGGACACATGAAAGCCTTGGAAACAAAACCAGCCCAGTACCCTATCCGACGTGTACAAACCAAAGTGTTCTCTGTGCCTGCTGGAAATATGGGCGCCAACAAAGAAAACCTGTTCCTGGGGGAACTACCCAAGCGATTGATCCTGGCCTGTGTGGAAAATACCAGTTTCAGCGGAGCCTACCCAGAGAATCCGTTTGACTTGCCGGTGCTAGGGGCCGTGTGGTCATATCATCCAAGTTGCCACATGAACAGGTACAATAAAAGCGTACCTGAGATACAACACATATCACTAATCGTTAGATTCTTGGTATGTGCTTTAGAATAGGTTAACCAGAGGACTATTCTGTGAAGTCATGTGACGCAGTCAGTATGTCGGCACCTCTTCCCACTTCCCTTATATGTGTTGTAATTTAAACATTTCGGCATCAATTTTGTGGCCCTGCATGTGGATGGACAACAGGTCCCAGCCACGGCCTTAACACCGAACTTTGGGCGCAGGAATTTCATTCGAGCCTATCAGAGCCTGTTTACAGCCACCGGTCAAATCAACCAGGACGAAGGAAATTTGATCAGTCGGGAGGACTACGCGAACGGATACACGTTGTTCTGTTTCGATCTGACTCCCACCTTAGAGAACGACCATCAGCTGGCCCTGGCCAAGCAAGGCAATTTACGATTGGAAATCCACTTTGCACGAGCCCTCGGGACCACCGTCAATGTGATCTGCTACGCCGACTTTGACAACATCATTCAAGTGGACAAGGCGCGCAACGTCCTGTGTGACTTTTCCACCTAACATGGATACAGACCAGATAACCACCGTGCTGGAGAATGACCCAGGGACACGTATGGTCTTTCAAGGGGTGTTCGGCCGAGATGTGTTCCCATTAGACCGTGTGTATCCTGCTGCATACGTTCTCAACACGGACCCGATGGATCGGGCCGGTGAACATTGGGTGGGCGTGTACTTGACAGAACAGCAGGGCGAATACTTTGACCCGTACGGCCTGCCACCCCTCCATCCCGATTTAACAGACTTAATGGATCAAGGCACAGAGACGTGGTGTTGGAACAGTGAAACGTTGCAAAGCCTGACCAGTAGCGTGTTCGGACAATATTGCTTGTTTTACCTGTACCATCGATGCCGGGGAAGACCCTTATCTACCATCGTACAGATGATTGACGAGTACCCCAAGGCCGAGGACCGCGATGTACTCGTATATGACTGGGCCGCCCATCATTTCAATGTACAAGCCCCGTTCTGGGCTTAAGTTCTTTCAATGTACAAGCCCCCCTGTTCTGGGCTTAAGTTTACAAGCCCCCTGTTCTGGGCTTCAGTTCTTTCAATGTACAAGCCCCTGTTCTGGGCTTCAGTTTTCACGTGGTTGTTCTCACGTTGTTGTTGTTCACTGAATAAAAAACAAAATGAGATCTCACCAAAAAACCCTGTCTTGTGTGTTTTCTATATGAGCATAATGCATGAAACTGGCTTTGAACACCGTATTAGCCAATCAGTGGCCTAGAATGGAGCCAAAGGTAACCCATCCATGTCTAGAAAACATTACCCGGGTGTACAAGAACCCGGATGTAGGCGCGGACGTAGGCGAAAGCATCCTAGTACCCGGATGTAGGCGCAGACGTGAGCGAAATTCTAGTACCCGTCCATTGGTTCTTTTATCGATCACTCATTGGCTCTTTTTCTCGACCGCTGATTGGTCCAAATGGAACTGCCCATCCTTCCCAGGTTAATTTACAATCCCCTTTTGGGGTTCAAGCTCTGTATATCGATGCCGCAACATTGTCTCCGAACGTTGCCGAAAGGGAGACCTTGGACCTTTTGACCTGGATGTGACCTTTGACCTTGTGATCCGGCATTCATCCGCGCACTGCCAGTGATGACGGGCGCGCGCGCGCGCTGCGGCCGGGACGGGCCGGGCCAGGCCGGGCCGGGAAAAACCCCGGAGGTTGAACATCCGGACGTCTAAGAGAACATTGGAACTCTTCTGGGTTTGGAGGTGAAACCCGGAAGTGACGTCACAACCCACGTGACCTGCGCAGCAGAATGGAAACGACACCCTAGTCTAGCCCCCTCACATAGACTTCACATGGATACCTCACTCGATCCCATCGGCCCACTAGTGGCCCACCTAGACCCCAAAACGTCTATTTCCATACCCTTTGTCCACTGCGCATGCGCAGAGTGACGATATTTCAACCCCGCACTCACCCCATCAGATGCCCCCTCACATAGGCTTCACATTGATACCTCACTCGATCCAATCGGCCCACTAGTGGCTCCCCTAGATTCCAAAACGTCTATTTCCATACACTTTGTCTATTGCTCATGCGCAGAATGACGATATTCCTACCCCACATCCATCCCATCGGTTGCCCCCTCACATAGGCTTCACATTGATATCTCACTCGACCCCATCGGGCCATTAGGGGCCCACCTAGATCCCAAAACGTCCACCCTGTATGGACCTATACACCCATAGCCATGCAGTATAGGCCTATGGGCCTACCCAGGCCTCGGTGACTTTTTCCAAAAATTTCACCGTTTCGCTCCGGGACCCTTCCCATCGTGTTCTAAATGACGAGACGTGAAAAACAAATCCAAGCAACCCATATCACAATGAACGTGTGTGAATTTCCCAGGTTGGACCTATACCCCCCATGGCCAGCCTATGGGCCTATATACAGACCTCGGTGACTTTTCCCAAAAATTTCACCGATTCGCTCCGGGACCCTTCCCATTGTCATTTTCTTGGCGAGACGAGAAAAACGCGACCCCACAAGCCATAGTAAAGCCCACGAAACAAATTGACCATCCCCATACCCCATACAGGCATTTTCCCTTATATTGTATAATACAGACCCATATTGTAGGGGTAAAGTCCGTGTTCCGCTTTTTATAGTTTCGGGGGAAAATCCTAATTTTACATGCACTCACCCCATTGACTTGATAGCAGGTCCCAGTAAGCCCGGGGACCGATATTAGCCCTTTTGGCTAGGGTTGATAGGGGTTTTCCCCTATTTTAGGGGTAAAGTCCGTATTCCGCTTTTTATATTTTCGGGAAAAAATCCTAATTTTACATGCACCCACCCCATTGACTTGATAGGCAGGTCCCAATAAGCCCGGGGACCGATATTAGCCCTTTTGGCTAGGGTTGATAGGTGTTTTCCCCTATTTTAGGGGTAAAGTCCGTGTTCCGCTTTTTATAGTTTCGGGGGAAAATCCTAATTTTACATACACCCACCCATGACTGGATGCCCCTTCACGAATGCTTCACTTTGATACCTCACTCGACCCAATCGGACCATGCAGCGTATTTGAAGTCTGGGGACTACTTTTTCTCCGCGGAAGCTTTTTCCCGCGACCGCATCACCACCAGACCGCATCACCGCGAAGGAATACACACGCCCGCTTTTTATATTTTCGGGAAAAAATCCTAATTTTACTTGCACCCACCCCATTGACTTGATAGGCAGGTCCCAATAAGCCCGAGGACCGATATTAGCCCTTTTGACTAGGGTTGATAGGTGTTTTCCCCTATTTTAGGGGTAAAGTCCGTGTTCCGCTTTTTATAGTTTCGGGGGAAAATCCTAATTTTACATGCACCCACCCATGACTGGGTGCCCCTTCACGAATGCTTCACTTTGATACCTCACTCGACCCAATCGGACCATGCAGCGTATTTGAAGTCTGGGGACTACTTTTTCTCCGCGGAAGCTTTTTCCCGCGACCGCATCACCACCAGACCGCATCACCGCGAAGGAATACACACGCCCGATTCACCCAGACCGGAAGTGACGTCATACGGCAAGGTCACGCTCCATTCACCCAGACCGGAAGTGACGTCACACGGGACTGGTGGCACCCCCTGGCGGAAAAAGGGGAACCAAGAGTTACCTCCCTGGAAAACCGACCTGGATCTGCTTAGACCCTACTACTCCTGTTCATGTAGGGGAGATGTCTGCATAATGACCATTGAGAAGTTAAGCCTGTTCATGTAGGGGAGATGTCCGCATAATGACCATTGAGAAGTTAAGCCTGTTCATGTAGGGGAGATGTCTGCATAATGACCATTAAGAAGTTAAGCCTGTTCATGTAGGGGAGATCTCCGCATAATGATTATTTTTGCCTCACTTCGAAAGCATTTTGCATTATCCTCAGTGCAAAACTCATAAAACAGTTCAAATCTTTTTGTTTTTCACTAATATTTATTAGACAGCTTAAAGGCAGTTGAAATAAATGCATTTAAACCATTTTGCCTCTTCAATTCTGCTAGGCTAAACTAGGAATTTGAATATGGAGCTATGACATTTTATTCATTTGTTGTGCTACAGCGGAAACTAGCGAGTGTGAAATCCATATTTTGTTCCCAGTTTTAGCGAAAGTCCTATTTAAATATCATTTTCATCACGGAGCAAAAACACTGAAACAAGAAAACCCGCGAGAGACAATGATTTTTAACTTTTTGAGCCTGTTTTGTATTTGAGCCATTTACCGGTACTTGATAGATCGAATACACAAGTATGTGCCGGATAAATACTCGCTGAAAGTCTCAACAACTCAATTTCAAAAGCTAACTTTCCGTATAAAGAAATACTTTTTGATGGTTTCTTTCACCAACCCATAGCGTAAATAGTGTTTTGACTTATCGTATCATATAGGATATTTGAGTATATTCTTGAATGAAAGTTGTATTTAACATCATACATGTTCGAGAAGTGACAACATTATATAAATTGTTGTATTTGTAACACTCTCAGAAAGTGTTGAAAAAGTGTTATATCCAACATTAAAGTGCTGTATCAGGAGCAATACAACACATTACAAGTGTTAAATTCAGCATTGTAAAGTGTTGTATTGTTGTATTCTGTATTACAGAACTATACTGTTGAATATACATTTTTCCCAATACTTTCTGAGAGTGTTACAAATATAACAGTATATATATAATGTTTTCATAACATTTATACTGTTATAACACTTTCATTTTAAGAGTGTATAGAACATTCGATCATAAAACTTGTATAGCCATAAGTTTAATTTAAGGCAGCTAAATAGACTGAATTCATACTCATTATATAGGTGGACTTTCGTTCAGACATTGCAAATGATTCACTTCCTTCTTACATTGACTCAACATGACTCACTGACATAAATGTTTGTCGAATACATGCATATTGACACGCGACCTGCTGAACACTCTCATGGAACACTATAGGCGAGTGTCTTCTCACCTGGTATGACGAGAGATTCGGCCTACCACAATTGAATGTGTTTGAATTACCTGTGTATACTATGCGTATTGTTTGTATTTATTCTTATATTCAATGGGGGCAGCTTAGCAGCATTTTTGGGCCATATGGGAACAGACCGGGCAAAAAGAACACCAAACTTTCTCCAGACGTCCCCAAGGTTAACAGCGTCAAGTTTCTGCTCTTCTCCAACAATACCATATACGTGATTTGATTTAAACTTGTAAAGAAAAAAAGAAAAAGAAAAAGAAATGACACTTTTATTTTGATAGCAGCAACAGCAGCGCAATAAATACGCTTAAATTTTGCCTCCAAAAGGGGCTAGCCTGATGTGTAGGGCGATAGCCATATTTTTCTTGTTAATGGTATAATCCGAGGAAACGTACAATAATAGCCGAGTTAAATTGGGGACCATGTGCAAATTCTCTTTGGAACAAAGGCCGATAGGCGTTCGTGTACTTGCATCAATCTTATGACTGCCCTGTTCTATTAGTCCGGTGGCTTACGGTCAAGATCGTGACCGACTGGAATAAAGCACCATATTTTGCACAGAGGCTGATTTGGGCATAAGGAATGATCTCAGAAGGGGTGCCCATTTCTACAAGATGTGAAAGGCCCTTAATTTGCATAAATCCAATATGGCCGCCATAATATATACAGTAGCCTCCTGTTGGCGACTATTTGATCACTTGAATCGCTTTTTTACACTAGATTGCTTTTCTACGATCATGACTGACTCAACAAGAAAATAATAACGATCATTGGAAACTTTATTACCAGTTGAAAATCCAATATGACCGCCAGAGCGTCACCAATAGTGGTATTATTGCCATACACATGTATGTGTGTTTGGATACATGTTAATATATATCATATGTATATTTATAAAGGCTCCATCGAGAGATTTCTGTACATATAGCTCTGTTATGATAAACTCGATAAAGCAAGCATGAAGGTTATTGGCTATTTTCTTTTCTACAGGTATCCAATATGGCCACCAGCGCCTCATCCTCAATGTTGATTATCGGTACTAAAACAAATCTGTTTCGAAGGATGAAACTTCAGGTTATCGTACATTCCACGGTTGTGAACTACATCAAATGTTGCCAATTGGCTTCTTCCCAGATCCTTACATGTAAATTAGCATGTGTAAATCCAGCAGCAAGAGGAGTTAACCAGTAAACCCGATCAGGCGAAAAACTACCCTGAGGTAGATTTACTTGTTTCAAGTTTCACAAACGGTTTCGATATTGGGCACTCGACAAACTATGCTTTTACTGTCTCGCGTAGTCGTTCGTCTGCTAGGCAAAACCCTGCTATCGTAGAAGCTAAATTAGACAAAGAGTTGTCGAAAAGTCGAGTTGCTGGTCCCTTTTCAACTCCTCCTTTTGACAATATGGTTGGCTCTCCATTAGGCCTTAGTCCCCCAAAAGGAACCCTATACTTTTAGGGACTCTCGGTGGCCGAGTTGTCTAAGGTGCATCGCTGGTGATCGCTAGCCTCACACCGCTGAACCGGAACGGGTTCGCGCCTCACTGGTCTGAACCGGCACGGGTTCGAGCCTCGCTGGTGCATGTTTGAAAATTTGACAGTTACTTGCCGACTGGCCGGAGGTGGTTCTCAAATATTCCAGCTTCCTCTACCATTGGCTGTCATCATATGAGTGCAATAACCTTGAGTGTGATTAAATTCCCCTACTTTTAGGGTGATCTTACCCTGGAAAAATCTGCCTTGTCTATTAACGGTGCGATTCCACAGGACCTATGACATGATGGCAAACATCTATTTAGATGATGCCTTCCGCATCGTACCTATCGAGCCAGCGATTTCCCCTTCTTGGGGTTTACCTGGGCCGACAAGTATTTTTATGATCAGCGCCTCTCAATGGGATGCTCTACATCCTATAAAATATTTGAGAGCTTAAGTCATTGCTTAAGATGTTGGGTCGACATCGGGTTTTACAGACTAGTCTTTTGTGTTCATATGCCGTCATTTTCATCTGACGACGATACAGCTCACCAATCCCCAGTGTACGAGTTGTCACTGCGGCACAGCTCACCATTTACCAATATACGAGTTGTCAGAGCATTTCCATCATAGCTCTCTAGATTTGTATCTAATACCGTTTATGCCGGTGCTAGGGGCCGTGTGGTCATGTCATCAAAGTTGCCACATGAACAGGTACAATAAAAGCGTACCTGAGATACAACACATATCATTAATCGTTAGATTTTTGGTATGTCCTTTAGAATAGGCTAACCACAAAACTATACTGTGAAGTCATGTGGCTCTGTCCGTATGCTGGCACCTCTTCCCACTTCCCTTATATTCGATGTAATTATCTGCAATCGGTTATGGCTACAATATCAGAAGTGACCCACATACTGGACGACTTCATTTTCGTAGGTACAAATGGTGCTAGCCACTGTTCTATAGCTCGTAACACTTTCACTTACTTGTGTGAGTATTTTGGCATTCCAATCAAACATGCTAAAGACCTACTACCCATTAGCTACTATGGTTATGCATGGGTATCAGCTGGACTCCAGAACTATGAACGCATCATTTCCAGAAGGCAAAATTCATAAACTGAAAAGCATGCTGGATGAATTCTCGCGCCGCAAAAAAGGTAACCCTTGTGGAACAGCAGTCTCTCATTGGCTCGCTCAAGTTTGCCTGCAAAGTCGTGGTGCCCGGCAGAGCATTTCTCCGCTGCACGATAGACTTGAACAGAAGGTGTATCTCAGGCTCACCATCACATTCACTTGAATAAAAACTAGAGCCTATATTAAGACTTGGCTTGCATTCCTGGAGCCTTTCAACGGAAAATTAATTTTCTTCCACCAAATTGGGTCTCAAACCAGATCAAACTCTTTTACGACGCTGCTGGTACCTTGGGTTTGGCAGCTGTTTTTTTTATCCTCGTGGATAGGCCAAGAATGGTCACTTACATATCACGGTCAAGAGGTTGTTCCCCATCGTGCTTGCCGCTGTCTTTGTGATAATATGGCCGTGGTTGAAATAAGCAATCACCAGTCTTTCACTACATTATATTCCGTTCAAATTAAAACATATTTCGGAACAATCTAACCTTGTAATTTCAGGAAATCTTACAATTTTAGGAAGCGCAGTCTCTAGCCCCTTGGCTGAACCACTCGTCGCAACCAATACCCTGTCTGTTGTTGACTCTTTGAGGCAGACAGCTCGAGTTCTTCTGACGGCGTCCCTTGCTGAATTTTCCTTGAGAGTATACAAGCGCGCGCATGACAAGACTATAGAGATATCCTCAATAACAGTGGTCAGTGTACTAGTAAGACATTGCCGACCTCATCGGCACGGTTTCCTTCAAAGCATTCTTGCATTTCCACAAGTATGCACCCTATCAGCTATGTGCACAATTTGGCTGCAGTAAACGACCCTGCTAAGTTATTCCTTGCCAAAAAGCTACTTACGGGCATGTAAAAATTACACGGTTAGCCGGATACCAGGCTACCCGTAAGGATATTCTCCATAAGATATTTGATGCTATACCCCACACTGTATCCATGTAATTCTTCTACAAGCAATGTTCGTGATAGCTTTTCATGCATTATTACGCGTCAGTGAATTGACAGTTCGTTCAGAACAAGACAGCATTAGAAATGTTTTTTTATACAACGATGTCTTTTTCTCCGACCAATCTGGCGCGTTATACGGCATGAACATTATTATCCGCAACTTCAAACACAACATATCCCATAAACCAGTTCATTTGTTTATATCATCGTATACTGAAAATATTAGATATTGTCCAGTTCGAGCAATCTGTGCTTAATTTTCATTTACAGATTTCACATCCGAGGACGGGCCCCCTGTTCCAATTTCCAGAAGATGCGCCCGTCACCGCTGCCTATTTCTCAGCTCATGTACAAAAAAACGGAATCTCTTTAATCGGCATTGACCCTCTTTAATAGGCCATAGTTTTCGCATTGGCGCTGCTACTCCATGTTCAACAGCAGGAATCCCGAATAACATATTCAAAAATGTGTAGATGGAAGTCCAACGCTATATTAGAATGACACATTCACTTGGTAGCTACATGTATGCATTGTTCAGTCACGGGCTACATTGTATGGTAGCCCCAACAAATTTATTCCATAAATAAGAATCTGGTCCAATTGACCCAGTTTGGCAAAGGTCCGTCTGGAGCGGTCGTGCCATCTGAGTCAGTTCTATATGATTATTTTCTAATGTTTGCTGTATACTTAACACCAAGAAAACAATTTAAAAAATTAATTCAAAATTTCGGATCGAAAAATCGTCAAAAATTGACCATGTTTTAGTTCTGACGTATCCGTAACGTCATTATGGTGGCCATCTTGAATAGTTTTGGCATTTCTCACTAGACCTGTTCCAACATTATTAGTGTGGACATTTTCAGACTCCTTCCCCAGAGGATAGCAATTTTATGATGTTTTGAAAATCGTTGGGATCAAAATTGCCATTTATAGGCCCAAAATGACCCCGGACCCCTAATGGGCCACATATTGCCTCCTGGGCATCGAAATCGGGGGCACCCCTTCTGATATTGTTCTCCGTGCCTCTGACGACACGTGTGCCAAATTTGGTGCTTTATTCCACTCTGTCACGATAAAGTGAAAATCTGGCCTTAAGCCACCGGACTATATATCCATGCATCATCATTCATTGCTCGACATCACTCACCCAATCACTTTATTACCGAAGTTGTAGTTTGTATCCCAACCATATGATCTGACCGGATGAATAGTACAATCTCCATACAGGATTAATCTCCCCATATGTCTTTTCATCGCCATCCTCGCGAGCCAGTGTATCGATCGATCTGTGAAGCTTTAGATTTTGTCTGGACTTGTGAAGATGATTCATCGCTGCCAGATTTCACTTATTTATCAGAACATCATTTCGCAAACGTCCATTCACCAGCCCAATCTTCATTAACAAGCACAATCAACATACAGATATTTGATTTCACGGCGCTATATATATATGTGGCATTTTGATTTTCATTCAAAAACGATGTTTGTTTCAAAAGAACTACCGTTGGTTGTTAACAGGGCGAAATATTGTGCAGTAACTGATCATGGTTTCATTTAGGCCTGCTACCTTTCTGCAAAACATGCTTATACTAGGCTGCCATGAATTAGGCCCAATAGTGCTGCCCACTTTTGATAAGCTCGTCAGTTTTGGGCTGATCTCCGCGCTATCATATACCAGAATAGCCCTGCTGTGAGAGTGAACAAAAGGTCAAGATGGACGACGTATGGCAACGCCACAAGCTAGACACGATGAGATATGAATCGTAGCTGTACGCCGAGTGGTTCCTGAGTTTAATAGGAATGGGTGATTTATATCAGAGTGCAGGGTGAAATCATTTGTCTTCTGTTTTCAAACCCGGACCATACGATGATACTGTTGTTAAAAAAAATTCCCCACACACATACATGATTTGCGGATTGAAATATACAGAACAAAGTTGATATACATTGCAGATACAGTTGGTCGCAATACTTTGGTAGATTAAGGTATCACAGTCTACAAACTCATTCCAGATAAACACGGTACTGTTTTATTGTAATCCACACCTTGGCCAACCAACGCGGATATGTATGATTAGCTCGGTAATGATTTGGACGTTTATATTATCTTGGTACTGTATTTTGTACCAGGAATATTTTTCCAACAATACAACATATCTTTAAATATTTCATGGTAATTTATATGAGTCTCAAATATTAGTTCCTTAGTAGAATAGCGAGCTTTGATATAGTTTACGGTAATTCAACTCAAGGCCAAGCACGTATTGGAAACACAATGTGGGCGGCGGCTATCTACTGGATGCAAGATACGATGCTCGGGTTTATACATACGCCTCAGCATACATGAGCATGCACTCCACTCAATTTTGGTGTTAATTTAACATCGTCTATCATGTATACTTATAACATAGGAAATACAATTTGGCGAGCCCCACCCTCTCATCCTCGCGAGCCAGTGTATGGATAGTTTTGCTAGGATCGATACACTGGCTTGGTTAGTTACCCAAAGCAGTTCTGGACATTAATAGATGAAGGGGTATCCTCTAATTCAAACCAATCAGCGAACGCGCTAAGCTAGCTGATTATGCCAATCCGCTGCAAGATATGAGATATGACAGGTTTGTATTTCATTGCTGGCCAAACGTCGGGCTGAAATTGACACCGGAAATCAAAGCAAAATCCGCAGGCTTGGGTTAATGACATGCTAATTCAAAACAAGCGAGCGGGATGAAATGTACAAGATTGTATAATAGAGGCTTCGACTCAAGAACTCATTCGAATCACCAAAAATGTCCAGGAAAACCCTCTGCGAGGATTTACGATTTACCAGGACTTTTGAAGATGCACTCTTTGAAAACCAGTCCAAATTAGTTCTCTGTCATTCTCCTGAGCAGGATATTTACAATGACGTATACATTTTATCTCTATATCACGTTAGTATCAAGTTATGGAAAACACCATTTGGACGACGGCAAGCTGCTGAATGTAGCATTTGATGCTTGCAGTTGGCATACAGCCGCTTAATACATGTATACCATCAAGTTCTGGACTGATTGTATGTGGTCTATCATGCATGTCGATTATACACGTATAACATAGGAAAACAAAATATGGGCGTGGCCATCTATGTCACTCTCCTGACCAGTACCTTCGAATTGTGTATACTTGTACCTTTACATCGTGTGTTCATCGAGTAATAAAAGCACAGACAGACAGACGGACACACAGACAGTCATTACGGTTTTAATGGTGTAGATGCTCTGGGGCATTACCATTCCTTCAAACTGACCTATGCGAATTGGTGACTCAGTTGAACTTTATGCCGAGCCGTGTAGTGAAGTCAGCCTTCGTCAGCCTCAGTTTCCTGTGGCAATTTCAAAATGGGGTTATTTTACATACGGAATATGTGACAAATATCCGTATGAGCAACACCATGTTATGAAAAGCTTGTTTGAGTATCTCACCTGGGAACACGGATGAAAAATCTTATTGAAATCGGGATAACGAATAATATATAAGATTTTTAAGCATGAACAATACCAAATTGAGGAGGAAAAACTATTTTGTAAGTACTTGATGGACACCCGGCTAAGCTACAGTTCAAAGGATGTATTCAGACAGTACATCTTCATTTTATCAAGCCAATTTCTACGTTCCTCCTTCGAACTTCCCTTGATATTCAGGCCCCTTCAAAGAACTTATAAATAGACACGAGACGTCACTGACATCGAAGACATTTGAATTCCGAAATGTTTCGTAGTAGATCGTTATTGATTGGCTGACCTATATAGTGGGCTAATGCAAACATCATATTAGGAGGAATGACGCCGCTACTTGAGGATGATGTCACTCTACTCACAATCGGTGTTTAGCTTCTGATTGGTTGGTCGAACGTTCGTAGGTGAAATTCACACCTCGGATTTTGAACACTGAAGCGGGTCAGATAAATCAAGACAGGTTCGAACTGGGAACGTAGAAATTGGCTGGATAAAATGAAGATGACACAGGTGATTAAGGTACTCCAGAATACCGTGGGGAGAACGAATGTGGTGTTTGTTTATATCTATTATACAATTACAGTCTTTTGACGAGGTCAATATCAAAAGACTATAATTGTTTTATTATATGACCCAGACGTCTCATAACCTTCTCGTTAAGTTGGTGAAAGCTGTTGAAACATAAGATATCGTAGGAATTTCGCTTTGCTCTCCACGATCTCTAACCTGCTTCAGACACAGTGTAAACCGACGGCCAATTCAACGGTTATTTTCATTGACTGAGAAGACGCGCACGTCACGCCGAGTCAATATCACATTTACAGACCCGCTTTGGACATTCGCGACTGCTCGGCCTATTCCGTCGAAGTCATAGTACCTCGCGCATTAATGGTGTAGGGATTTTACACCTCTCAGCTCTAAACCGTGATCCGTCGCACGTGAGGCACACCACATGCTATAGGATGTGTTTCCGCTCACATACTCCTCGTTGTATTTCTCCCTTATCAGGAGACCAAATATATACGGTATCCAAATGTAATGGATATTCTCTTGAATCTACCCCCGAACGATCTCTTCTAATTTGAGGTGTTTCTCCGGATTTTGCGTCTGAAGCTGATCTCCATGGTAACGGAATTCATACAGCTGACATGCGCTGTTCGGAGTTTCCGCGTGATGCTGTGCTTTCAACATGGATGCCAATACGGAGTCCTAGCAGTGCGAAACGAGATACTAATGTCCTACATTATCCGAGGCCGTGTCGAGGTCCGCTTTGGAGTCAATATGAAAAATTAGCGAAAGTCACGTGACGGCGAATAGACCAATGGGAGACGTGTAACTCACAGTCATATAATAAACTTATATACTGTTCGTATATGGTGGTTCGATACAGTTACGATTCAGCCCCGAACGATCGAGGCTCGGGTAGGGTGACTAACTGATAGAAATATTCAGTTAGCATAAAATAAAGTATCTCTTTGTATGCTCACCTCAATTCACGGACTTAGGGTTCTAGGATAAATAAGGTACATCTTAAAGTGGTATATTTGTGTGAAGTGGTCGGTTTTGAGGTAAAAAACTCCTTTTCTCTCAGTAAATATATTGAAGATGAACAGGAACCCAAATAATCTTCACATCCAAATATTAATGCCAATAGATACTTGTTGTCCAAAGGCAGTTTTGCTTGTAAATGGTCTTTATATAAAAATGAAACTTAATGAAATGTTTTCTTTCACGCTGAGTGCTGACATAATTTAGTCAGAGCTTCAAGACCCTCTCTCGCACCCCTCGAGACCCCTCGGGGACACACCTGACCGATACTAAAACGTACATAAATTATGACGAATAATGTAGGAAATATATTGAGGGGTTTGATTATAGAAAGTGATTTCTATGGAAAAAATAACTCTCCGCGTCCGACTGTCAGTGAACTCGTGAACTTTGTCCTCTTCGGTCCGTGTAACACTTGATAATTCAGCTTTCTATCTCGTAAAATTGAAATAGAAAGATGGAAATCAGGAATACAGGAGCGATGTCGAGCTTTTCATCTTTCTACTTCAAGTTTACGAGATGAAAAGCTGAATTGTCAAGCGTTACACGGACCGCAGAGGACAAAGTTGAGGAAATTTGAGTACAATAAACAGTCAACATTGCTTCCATAATTGATATTTTCAAATGTAGTTATGTCATATACGAATATGAGAGCAATTTAGCCCCATGTCTCCTTATCTGCGAGATACGGACGTCTCACTGAAGTGAACCATCTTCTCTCCTCCCCCGCCCCCCCTCCAAAACGCTTGTCGTGCAAATGCTGATATCCGGAGAGACCAATTGTAGTCGACATCGCGAGAGCTTCAAGATGACACCCTGCACGGCCCAATTAGAACAAGGATGGCACAACTATCTCACAAACACGCCCGTGCTAACCCTCAAAATGCCATCTTTCGCTACTACTCCTCGACTGCGCACGGGCACCCTTGCCTCATTTCCGGTCAAAGCCACATCAATGGTAGTCTATACTACGAGAGCTTTAAGAGGACAAAGTATGGCCCACATACTTGCCCAAAACGTCCACGTTTTCGGCATTTTCCGATTCTTCGGATTTTGGGTGTTTTCGGAATTCTATTTTTCATCCACCCGCCAGGCATGTGACCGATGTCAAAGAGCACTTTCCACCAGCAGCGACCCATGTGGACTCCAACTGACTCGACCCTCCAGACTAGGTGTAAAGTCCTTTTTCCGCACTTTTGGGGTTTCCGTAATCCTATTTTTACATTTTCCCAATTACGTGACCCGAGGTGCTCTCAACCAAAAGCGCTTCAATTCCAATTTTTATACAAAGTTACGACCCTTCGATTAGAACAGACATATGGGGATATTAATCCTGCTTGGAGTTTGCTTCAAGTCGAGACCCTGCTCGATCAACCCAATTGGCTCAGGCATCGCCCACCTAAACCCACTTTACTGGGTTTGAAGACCGTTTTTCCGCATTTTTCTTGCGAGATATCTGGCTGTTTTTCAAATCCTATTTTTGCATCCACCCGAGATCCCACATTACTGCTCCCGGAAGTGCACACTGTGTACGCGTGGTGACTCGGAGGTCACTCAACCGGAAGTGACATGCAAATCTGCTACCACTGTATCATCGACATCGAAATCGGAAACAGCGATACAGTCTTTACGACGCCAAAATTTGCGGAAATATTATTCTTACATGGAAAAATAGATATTTTTGAAATAAAACCCTTCAAAGTATATAATGTATGTCTTATACAGTATTTCTTAATCATAATTTGTGTATTTGTGTATGCAAGTTTGTTCTTTGTTCGTTGTTTGTAATTTTTGTCCATACTTTGTTATAACACAAAAGTCGAGCAAATAAATTAAATTGAATTGTGTCGGTCGATACATGTTTAGTGTCGGTCGGACTATATTAGTATTGGTCGGATGTGATCACAGGCCCGCAAAACAAGAGTTTTGGGGAGTGTGGGCGGTGGTATTAAGGAGAAGTGTCGAAATATGGGGTCTCGATATATAACCCCATGCTTTATATAAATCCACATTGATGTGAAACGCACTTTTGGTGAATCGAGAAATAAACGGTTTACCGCCAAACAAAATACATCAGCATATTCTACAAGTATCACTTTATATATTCCCGTCGTCAAATTAGTAAATTTGTGCAGTTTTTTTACCTTTGCCGAGCGATTCAAAATCCAACGTAACTGTCCATCAATCTAGAAACAGTGAGATTATGGCGGGCTTCGTTCTCAATTCTGATTGGTCAGTCGCGACACGCCTCCGGCAAAAGAGGTCAAACACTGATCAGCTGTCGCGACTGACCAATCAGAATTGAGAACGAAGCCCGCCATAATCTCGCTGTTCCTAGATGGATGGACAATTACGTTGGATGTTAAATCGCCCGGCAAAAGAAAAAATTGCACAAATTTACTAATTTGACGACGGGAATATATAAAGTGATACTTGTAGAATATGCTGGTGTATTTTGTTTGGCGGTAAACCGTTTATTTCTCGATTCACCCAAAGTGCGTTTCACATCTTGATGTGGATTTATATAAAGCATGGGGTTATATATAGAGACCCCATATTTCGACACTTCTCCCTAATACCACCGCCTATGGTTGGCCATCCCTGTCAGAATTCGTCATTTAGAGGCTGCCTCTAAATAATATATACCATGGTACAAAATGCCAAGCCTGTCATAATTCGTATTTAGAGGCTGCCTCTAATTATTTTGTACCATGGTATAAAATGCCGAGCCTGTCATAATTCGTATTTAGAGGCTGCCTCTAATTATTTTGTACCATGGTATAAAATCGCCTCTAAATCGCCAAGCCTGCCACAATTCGTATTTAGAGGCTGCCTCTAATTATTTTGTACCATGGTATAAAATGCCGAGCCTGTCATAATTCGTATTTAGAGGCTGCCTCTAATTATTTTGTACCATGGTACAAAATCGCCAAGCCTGTCATAATTCCTATTTAGAGGATGCCTCTAATTCATTTTAGCCGTAAGTCGTAAATTTTCTCCTTCCTATTACTCCCACCAATGATATGCGCTTTCACAAATTTGGTGCCGGGCTTTACGCTCCTCCCCTTTTTTGATTTGGCGGGAAATGTAGGGCCGAGATGTAGACGGAAGATGGCGGAACCGTCGAGGCTCAGGTCGCCAAATGCACCTTCTAATCGCATGCAGTTGATGTGAGTTCAGAATAGACAACGCGACTTAAACACCCTTCTGAATGGAATCCGAGAGCAGGCAGCAGCAAATCCCCGACAACCTGATGGTGATCGAGTCATCCCCAGGCAGCATTCTTCACGACTGTCACTGTCAAGTTCAAGCAACAGGGTTCAAAACCTTACCGCTATATATGCGGACCTGACCAGACCGGTACTTCCTGGGACGGCGCTGGTGGGACTCCTATACATAATACGGGGGATAATAGGGCTCAATGTCATCACACAGTTTGATATCTGACCGCGGGGCCGATTTGTCGGGGCCAGATGAGATAATAGCGGAACGAAAGCTTGGATATTTTTCGGAAAATGACCCTGGAAATTCGGTAGCTCCGCCTCTCGGAGAAGCCCCGGGGAGAACTCATTTACTGTTACGGACAAGGCTTGTGTTTTGGCAGTGATTAACTATTGATTTTTTTTACAGACCTTATAGACTCTTGGGGAAAAAATTATCGTTTGCATCATCATTTATACATTGGAATTTCATAACACGAATGTTTGTAGACATCATCATTTATGAATGCTTGAATACGGATGTTCTCAATATTTGACTGAAATAATTATGCTGAAGTGTCAATTATATAAACACTCGCAAAATGATGTCTTCACTTTCTCAAAGTATATTTTAAAACAAATATCGTGACGGAAAACATAAACATATCAAATATATACTTTTTATTTAACAAAATGTATCGTTTAATTACAACATTGAATTGAATAATAATTAAATTTTTTGGGGGTAATGTTTATTTGCCAATATATTATATAGCGCTTTCTAGCCGTCAGATTAGTCTTAACTGACTCTTGTTCTCGGGGGTCTATTCATAACCTGCCCCCAATGGTTTATTTTAATTGATTCAGCAAACTTGTTAACAAAATCTGTCTTCTACGTGTCTGTCAATCCGATGTCTAGACAGACTGTCTGTGTTCATGAACACTGTTACATTTGACGAGACGAGAGATATCCTTCTCTCAAAATATATGTAATTTAAAGTATAATGATTAATGGACGTAAATATAAACCTGTAATATTAGTGAAGAAAATATCCTGGGAGAATAGCGAAATTGTGTTATCATGCATTTCTTAACATACAGCCTATTGAATAAATGATTTTAATCAAGTTACTGACGTGAAATATGGTTCAATATTTCAGAAATATTTTCGATGTATTGTCATCTGAAATTCGGAGAAAACAATATTTATATAATTGTTTTGTGTTCGCTTAATAAATATTAAAAAAATTCCCACATTTGTTTTGTGTTCAACTGAATTTCACTGAATATTGTGGAAGGATAATAGAAGGATTTCATACAGAAACTGTTTAAGGAACTCGGCAGACCGGACCTCCAGGGGCCGGAAGTCTTTGGCTAAGTAAGGTTTCTTGATACTAACGGCCCTGCACAGACCGCGTCAGTATTACACTATGGGAGATGCGAAATTACGCTAAACACTCGGCACTGGGCAGACCGCTCATATCATATAATGTTACTGACATGAAATATAATTCAATATTTTAGAAATATTATCGATGTATTATTACACCCTTGAATTGAATATCCCATCTGAAATGTGGAGAGAAAACAAAAAAATATGAAAAATATGTATATATTAGTTTTGTGTTCGCTTAAAAAATATTTAAAAATATATATATGGCAACATTTATTTCGTGTTCAACGGAATTTCACTGAATATTGTGGAAGGACATACAAGGATTTCATACAGAAACTGTTTAAGGAACTCGGCAGACCGGACCTCCAGAGGTCTACGCAAAAAGAATGTGAAAATTACTTCACATGTCTGTTTTTTATTTAATTGTTCAGTCGCGAACAGTCTCCGTCTCGGTCTAACTACGGGGAGTAATCGTATATATTTATTAACACCGCCGTCCCCTGGCGAGGCTAGACGATCGACCGTGCGCCTTTATAATCCGATTAGCCTAATTCAGTCCACCGTCCACCGTTTACAGCAGGCATAATATATAGTGGTCTGACCAGCGCCGTTCCACCGAGGTCCGGACCTCCACAGGACGGGTAAGCTTTTGAATACGTATTACCTCGCCTCTCGAAAGTCCATCGGAGAATAGCGCAAAGCACCTTGGGAGAATATGTCAAAAATCTTGTCTCTTCCCATTTACTCACGTGACCATATCTCTACGCTTGTTACAAGTTTACTCATTGGTCAAATTTAATATTCTTGATATGACATCGAGTTGTTTATGACTTACGGCTAAAATGAATTAGAGGCATCCTCTAAATAGGAATTATGACAGGCTTGGCGATTTTGTACCATGGTACAAAATAATTAGAGGCAGCCTCTGAATACGAATTATGACAGGCTCGGCATTTTATACCATGGTACAAAATAATTAGAGGCAGCCTCTAAATACGAATTGTGGCAGGCTTGGCGATTTAGAGGCGATTTTATACCATGGTACAAAATAATTAGAGGCAGCCTCTAAATACGAATTATGACAGGCTCGGTATTTTATACCATCGTACAAAATAATTAGAGGCAGCCTCTAAATACGAATTATGACAGGCTTGGCATTTTGTACCATGGTATATATTATTTAGAGGCAGCCTCTAAATGACGAATTCTGACAGGGATGGCCAACCATAACCGCCCACACCCCCCAAAACTCTTGTTTTGCGGGCCTGTGGATGTGATCAACGTGACCCCTCGCTAAACCGTGCCAGTGTTATACGATACGGCCCAATTTCCTGTATATCATATTGACGTTACAATGTATAGTAGCTCATATGTATTGATCTGAACATTTATCCATAATGCGCAAGTTTAAAGGTTTGATAAGAATTATTCGCATTAGAGATTAACAGTTTACATGGCTCTTTGCTCGCCACGGTTTCTTACGATATAATGGCGACCATCGTGTCCTGTAAGCATGCAGTTCAAATATGGGATGGACTGTTCAAACTGATGGTTTGAAGCTTAAAAATGTCCTTGTGTTCCTCACGTACAGATTGTTTGTTTATCAACTCCATAGTTTATACATGGTTCAAGTTGGCTTTGAAGTTTAATCAAAACTGATGCATTACAGTGAGAATTCGCAATAAGCTGAAGTTGTTATGCAAGTTTAGGTGAACAATGCCGGTAGTTATTGTAATCAAGTCATTGTTAAGTGAAAATTGCATTAGATTTTACGAGTTGTAATTTCTTAGCACATTTAACTAAATTTGACCGTTTAGAAAAGTAGTAGTATATATATATATCAAGGAAGATGAAACTTATCTTACATTCTCTACCCTCACCTAAACCCTTTGGTGACGATTCTTTTTATTTTCGTAGTTTCGTGAGAAGAAATATGCGTCGTGTATAAAGCAACAGTGCAAACAGCTGCTGACAAAATAAATCCGACCTGAACTGACATGGCCGACTCCGATCGATTTTGTCAAAGCCATACTATCGTGTACAATTTACCTGAAGCTTGTTTCCAGACGCAGCATCCGATTAAGGCCACAAAACAACAGCGAAACACGTTAAAATCCATCTTCAACCTCATCGAACCGCACAGGTATTCCCCATACCTATACACGTAATCCAGGTAAAATAATTACAGGTAAATCCCCGAATTTCCGGCTTAACACAGCGGTTAAATGGTTCCCAGAGAGAAAAATTGTTTCCGGCTATACGCGGTAAACGTTGTCGTTCGCATAACAAATCTCGGGTCAACTTGTGATTCAGACCAACATCTCGACGCCCTATGTACCCAGTGAGCATGCGCGAGGTGTGTTCAAACTCGAACGAGAAGATAAAGATATACAGCTTTTACCGCGAGCTTATCGCTGAGACTGGTCGTAAATCATAATTTTATATCTTCAATATCTGACCAATATTAAATATACGCGGTTCATATTAATGTTTACGTTTCTTATTTTGCACATACACAGCAAGCTATTAATTTTATTACAGAAAACTGTTAATAATTAAAATGTGGACCCCAATATCTAGTTCAGCCAGGTCAGAACGAAAGCCTCTGTTCGGCAATTATTTCTGAATGCTGAATGTTCGTACTGTTGAAAGCCTCTGCTGAATATATAGATGAATATCTCAGTTCATGTTTCATTACAGGGACCATCTCCAACTATCTAGCCTTAGTGTTCTCCTTTATGCACAAACTAACCGATTTGAAAGAACGGTTGATGACTGCGTGAACCGGGTACCAATTAACAACGGTAACGAGCCCCGGTGTATGCAAATGGATATCTTTTGTTTGGGCGTCGCTTAATCAGGATTGGCGAGTGCCATACAGAAGACTTCAAAAAGTATAGAATTCAACATGACGGCACTATGACACCTGTTGTAGCTTTCCTAATGTATCTCATATAGTCAGGTGGCTTAGCGAAATTACCGTTACAGAGCGGATAAAAGCACCAAATTTGGCAAGTAGCTTCCTTTATGCTTATTATTCAATTTTAGCCTAGAAGCCCTCCTGAATTTTTCGGGATTTCCAAAATCCAAGATGGTCGACTATATGATAAAATCTTGGATTATAGGAGACACGCCAAGGCCCCATAGTTCCAAAGTAAACGTTCTGGGGCCATTTAACCTGGTTTTGGGCATGCATAGCAATGCTTCCAAAACACTACCATAATTGCATTTACTTTTTGCAGCTGGAGGACGAATTTCGAGATATTGGAGTAGTATATAAAGGTGAAATCCCCGCGCACTAAGACTTAGGCTGATGACGTCATGTGGCCGAAGCTGATGCCTTTTGCGGATCAAAGGTCACTTCCGGGTCAAAGGTCACTTTCGTTCCGAGGTCACGTCGGGATCAAAGATCACTTCCGGTGGTGATGCAGTCACTTCCGGCACCGGTTGATAAGTCTCCAGTCAATGTGAATTGGCTTCCCAGTCACGTCAATGTTAATGGAGCAGTCGATCCGCTTGAATTACTGGGAATCTTGGGGAATGTTCGGTCATCTCCGGGAATGTCCGGAGGGTAATTGACCTTAGAGGTCAATCCTATCTTGCCACGTCAATGTTATAGCCATATATGTTATAGCCTCTCTAGCCAGCGAGAGAAAGAAAATCCACAAACATAGCAATAGACTTCGAGACTGCTGATAGTCCACCGAATGATACCGAAACAGAGACTGCTGAGAGTCTATCTACTGATACGGAGAGCTTGATCTCAGATAGTCAACCTACATCCCAGGGAGAAGGAGAATCCCCATGACCCTGGTGGGAGTAGAACCAGCAATGCGGACACCAAAGGCTGGCACTTTATCCAATTGGTCGCGAGTCAGTATAATAGGAAAGGTTGAAAATACCCTGATACATCTCAAGTACTAGAGGGCGGGTCCCCGACATATACTTCTATGTCCAGCCAAATAGGCCCATTGGGAACCCACCCATGGAATTTTTTTCTGTCTCATGCGTGGAGTACGATGGAGGTGTCCCGAGGTTATTGGATGAACTTCGCTGAAAAATTCTGACTGCACAAGTGTGGTGCATAGGCAGATGTGGGATGTAACTTTTGGGGTCTAGGTAGACCATCCGTGGTCCCAATGGGTCGTGTGAGGTGATGTGTCATACAGTCCGACTGGTAACTATAGTGGAAATGCCGTCCATCTGCGCATGCGCATACAGAGAATAGTACAAAAGGGGCATTTGACGTTTTAACCGTAAAATGTAAAATGGTCAACTGTAAAACAGCTTAGTTGTAGCAATATCTGCTTCGATCTAAAAATAATCGCTTTGAATTTGACGAGTAACATTGACTAAATTGAGCAAGAGTTTCGGATGACCCTATGTCTGCAATCTTGAATTCCTGAATTATTTTTCTAGCTGATGATTATAGGAATAGAGTCAAACTAGGTCCATAAATAGACAGATCGATCTGTATTGTGAATAGGCTTGGCTTTGAGAAATTGTTACTTTCAACTCCAATACCTTGAATTAAACAAGCAAAATGAAAATATGAGTCCTATATGAACCCACGTGGTCATTATTTTGAAGTTAACAATTGTATTCTCAGCTGAAGATTTTGCCAACAGAATAAAATGTGATAAGCTATGGTGCTATTCTGCTCAATTTAAACAAGTTTGTACCTTGTCTGAAAATAATACCATGCATTATACGAGTAACATGAAAAAAATCAGGCATTTCCGGATGGCTCCTTGTAGTCGCCATTTTGAATTTAACCATCATTTTTAATCTGAAGACAAGGAATTAGATTAAAAATGGACACAAGGTATTTGGCTATGATGTGAGATCAAGAATAATGCCTTGATCAATATGAGCAACATGAAAAAGTATGATTTCAAATGACCCCATATGGTCGCCATTTTGAATTTCACCATAAAATCTCAGGCATATGTAAATAGATTTAATATGGGCGTAAGATGTCAGGCCATGTTCCGAGATCTCTCGGTTCTGATACATTTGAAAAATGAGCTAATAATATTGCAATGAACTATACGCGCAACATGAAAACGAGTGATTTCAGATGACCCTATATGGCCATCATTTTGAATTTGACCATCAATTCTTAATCTTAGATATATGTAAATAGATTCGAAATGGGTGCAAGATATTCCACTATGATCAGAGATCTCTCGGTTTCGATAATTTGGACAATGAGCTAGGAATAATGGCATGAAACGTTTAATTTTCAGATGACCCCATATGACCGCCATTCTGAATTTCAGAGTTAGACTTTGATGTGAGATTCACTGATGTTAACAAATTTTCACAATGATCAGAGAATAATGCATATTATATGAACAAACTGTAGAGGCGTGACTGACGGGTAACCCCACATGATCGTCATTTTGAATTAACGCATGATGGTTTATCACTAGAATTATGGAAATGAGCTAAAAATTAGCTCAATATAATATTCCATAGTATATTATTCCCTTCCACCTTGAACCCTACCGCACAAAGAACTAGTTTAGCATGGGTATCCATTTTAACAAACAATGCCATCAAAAGTTACATTTGGCGTCCTTGGTCGGTCGTCTACATCTGAGTGTAAAGATCATGGCTAAATTTAAAATGGCTGCAATGAGGTGCCATCAGAAAGTAGCATTTGTCATTGTTTTCCGTCCATTATTTATTACATTTCTTACCCACAAGTGAATACAACTAATTTATTTAGCCTAAATAATCATTCTCCATCGCACTGGTATTTTAAGAAAAAAATCGTTGCAAAAACATCGGCGGAAAAATGTCTTCCGACCAGATGATGTCACCGTGATGTCATCATGATGGTCATCTTGATTTTTTTGAAAGCATTTTATGGTAGACGTTGGCTAAAGTATATAGTATAGAAATTTTCAGTCCTCTAGCCCGGGGAGTAACGAAAATAGATAGGTAGCGAACACCCCTCCCCCCATCGTCCCAAGAATGCAATTAATAGACTCAAAATACCCCGATTCTGAGTAGGGTTGAGCTGCTGGTAATAATTAGCTATAGGTAATGTGTATATTTGTAACAAATCGGATTCAAACACCTCATTAAGCCATAATTTGATAGCGATTTGGCCTTCCTAAGACATAGAGAGCAAGAACATCGATATTTTATCATCTGTGGCGGCCATCTTGGATTTTTGTGTTTCACGTGAATTCCATAGGAAAGTCAAGAGGGCTCCTAGGCTGAAAATTATCAGTAGCCCTTAAGGAAGCATCATGCAAAATTTGGCGCTTTTATCCGGCCTGTAACGGTAATTTTGAAAAATGACCCTAAGCCACCTGACTAATAGTCCTGCTCACTATAACAGTATCATAGGACCTCAAAACAAAAGGGGTTTTTGGGGGGTGGATGGTGGTATTACGGTAAAGTGTCGAAATATGGGGTCATATATATAACCCCATGGTTTATATAAAATTACACCGTGTATTTTTAAAAAAAGCAAGGAGTTATATATGGAGACCCCATATTTCGACACTTCACCCCCCAACCCCAAACTTTTCTTTTGAGGGCATGTGGACAGTATGAAGGACAAGCAGGTGCATATTATATATCCCGGCGTACTATACCTCGCACTCTAGGGCCAGATTTCCGACCCAGAGAACTGAATCAATTCAATACTTTATTTCCATATATGATACATACAGAAACTCTTATCATTAAGACATGGGACATGTACAATACTATGGCATTAAAACATAAAACAAACATTACACACGTGAGGCCTATACTATGCTAACAGACACCTGCACTATGACAAAACATGAGATTGATCTAATCAAAACCCCTCGGCTTTCCCCAAGTGATTGAGACCCATGTGTAGTGTGAATTGGGGAAGAGATAGTTCTATGTGGGATGATCAAGATATACTGGTAGTTGGTTCATGCATACATGCATATAGGACAGAAATAGAAAAAATTATATATCAGTAAAGGGGCAAAGTGTGGGCCGAGGGGAGCCACTTTCGACAGGCGTCTGCTTTGCACTCTGTAAAATAAGAATGGAGGTGAATAAGCTGTACCGAACACGGATCTGCAGATATAACTTGTACATTCAACTACAGATAACAGAACTACAGATTATTACATCCGAAAGGGGCATAAGTCCATATAGTCCGGTGGCTTAAGGTCAAGATCGTGACTGACTGGAATAAAGCACCATATTTTGCACAGAGGCTCATTTGCGCATGAGGAATGATCTCAGAAGGGGTGCTCATTTCTACAGGAGGTGGAAGGCCCTTAATTTGTATAATTCCAATATGGCCGCCATAATACATACAGTAGTCTCCTGTTGGCGACTATTTGACAGCTTGAATCGCCTTTTTACACGAGATTGGTTTTCTACGAGCCTGCCGGACTCAAGAAGAAAATAATAACGATAATTGGAAACTTAATTACCGGCTGAATGTCCAATATGGCCGCCAGAGCTTCACCAATAAAGGTATTATTGTTATACACATGTATGTGTGTTTGTATACATGCTCATATATATGATATATATTTAGAAAGGCTTCATTGAGAGGTTTCTGTACATGTAGCTCTGTTATGATTGACTCGATCAAGCACGCATGCAGATTATTATTTTTTTTTCTATAGATATCCCATATGGCCACAAGCCCCCCATCCTCAATGCTGATTATCGGTACAAAAAACAAATCTGTTTCGAAGGATGAACCTTCAGGTTATCGTACATGCCACGGTTGTGAATCACATCAAATGTTCACAATTGGATTCTTCCCGGCTCCTTACATGTAAATTAGCATGTGTAAATCCAACGGCAAAGGGAGTTACTCTTCCAATACCGGTTGGCATCAGGCTAAAACTGTGCTAAGTAACTACCCCGAGGTAAATTTACTTGTTTAAACATTCACAAACAGTCTCGATATTTGGCACTCGAGAAGATATGCTTTCACTCTCTCCCGTGATCGTTCATCTGCTATGCAAAACCCTGCTATCGTAGAAGCTAAATTAGACAAAGAGTTGTCGAAAGGTCGAGTTACTGGTCCCTTCTCAACTCCTCCTTTTGACAATAAGGTTTGCTCTCCATTAGGCTTAGTCTCCAGAAAAGAACCTATTACTTTTAGGGGCGCTTGGTGTCCGAGTTGTCGAAGGCGCATCGCTGGTGGTCGCAAGCCTCACACTGTCGAACCGGCACCGATTCGAGCCTCGCTGTTGCATGGGTGAAAGTTTGCCAGTTATTGCCGACGGGCCGGCGGTGGTTCTCTTCCGGTATCCCCAGCTTCCACCATCATGAAAACTGTCTGTCACCATATGAGTAAAATAACCTTGAATGTGATATTAAACCAAATCTTCCCTAATACCTTTAGGCTGATAACGATTTATCTTACTCTGAAAAATCTACCTTGTCTATTAACGGTGCGATTCAACAGGACCTATGATATGTTGAATACGTAGTGTCACGCTGCAAAATTGTACTGGTGTAGGGGAGCTAACTCTTAGCACTATTGATCATGGTTATAGTCGCTCTTCTATGATAGAGGTAGACTTGGGTGGGAGACACGAACTTTGGAGTGGCCAGAACTGATTGTAAAGTTGAGTTGGGTTCGAATAAATGTCGATCTGATGAAATATAGTTGTTCGTTTATGCTCGGAAGCATTCTATGACAGTGGTGATCAGAAATGGGATCGATTAATGCACAAGGAACTTTGCATCGGGCCCAGCTGCAGTCTTGAGTGTGGTTTGAAATTTGTACTTTCGTTTTCGAAACGTGAGACAACAACAGTAACAGAAAATAAATGAAATGAAGCATAATAACCCAGAATCTGACGAGGACGAGCCTTTAGCTAGGGTGAAAGAAAGGATGTCGATGTTGAATAGAAATCGGGAATTTAATGACACTGGAAAAATGTTGGTGACACCTAGCAAATTTTATGGTGACATTACCGAGGATGTTGAGACATGGCTCAAACAATTTGAGCGTGTAGCGCGTGCCAATCGATGGAATGTGGCACGTAAAACTGAAACATTGCCAGCATTTTTGAGAGATAGAGCAGCAGATTTTTATGATGATTTAGACTCTGAAGATCAGAAAAATTATGCAAAGGTCTGTGAACTATTACAAGACAAATTCAGACCCAAAGAACTGCAACGCGCCTATTATTCTGATTTATTCCAACGTAAACAGCTACCGGATGAAAGCGTTGATGACTTTGGACATTCGCTCGTAGCCCTGGCTAGGAAAGCACATGCTGGGTTACCAAGGGATGTATGTGATAAACTGATTATGGAACATTTCATCCAGGGGTTAAAGGGGGTCATTAAAGCGATTGGTAATGCTGGCCGATCCCGTAAATTTTGAACAGGCCCTACGATTCGCAAAGCGGGAAGAATGCAACAATGCCTTGACAGGTGAACCATTAGACCTATTAACCCCTGCACCTGCCAAGCATGAATCTCCAGATACCCGTACAAAATGTAATTGTACGACTGCTGTAAATTCTGTCACCAGTTCAGATAGATGTGATAATGCCACTGTGCAGCTCGCAGAACAAATGAGACGTTTGTGTCAAAAAGTTGATGTGTTGGCCGACACTGTAAAAACACAGGTTGAAAATAAAACCATTAACCCTACTGATGACAGACAAACACCAAAACCTAACAGTATTGGTAATACAAATGAAGCATCAGCATTTCCATCACCACGTCAGTCTGCCCCACAGTTTTCACAACCGTTTGATGGTCAAAATAGGCGGACAGATAGGAGATATGGTCGGAATCTTCGGACCACGGACGGCCAACCAATCTGCAATTTTTGTCGGCGAGTCGGCCACATCGAGAGCCGGTGCTATGATAAACAGAGGGCAAATCAGCATTTAAACGCGTAACTGCTACACCGTGGGGAGGTGATGTAGCAGGTTTCAATCGAAATCCTCCAGTTCATCAGTATGATGTTGACATGGAAAATCATAGTAGATACCAAAAGAACAGTTCTGAACCAGATAGACAGGACAGGTCCTACTTTGTTCACAATACTCAGCAATACCCATACAATACTCAGATAGAGAATCAAGGTAGAGACAATCAAACTGTTCCAGATGATCGTGCAGAAATTCTCACATGTACCGTAGGCAAACAGAAACATGGGGTACGTGTTCGAGGAAAATTAAACAATGTACCAGCCACCTTGCTGATTGACTCTGGTTCTGGTGTAACAATTATTGGGAAACAATTGTTGCAAAAAGCGGCACCATGCAAACTCCTGCCGTGTGACGACAAAAAAGTCACATCTGCATCTGGTGATCGTCTCAAATTACTGGGGATAGCAGAAATTAACATTTGTTTTGGAAACAAATCCCTGTCCCACCGTGCATATGTCGCAGAAGATTTTCCATATGAATGCATTGTTGGAACAGATGTCATGAACATTTGTAGGGTAGTGGTTGATTTTGGAGCTGGGATAATGACATGGCTTGGCGAGAAAATTCCTATTTTGGAAACGGACATGTATGAAGGATCCGAATGGCCAGTTTGTCTGCTATATTCGACCACAATACCTGGAAGATCTGAAATAATTGTTCCTGCTCGTGTCGGAGACCTTCCAGATGGGATTGTAGGACTTGTGGAACCATCACGTGACTTACCTGTGAGACACTCAGTTCATTCTGCTCACATACTCGCGCGGAGTAATGAATCTTGTGTAGCCGTTCGCCTTGTAAATACTTCCACTGAATCTGTTCAGCTTGATGAGAAACAGTGTGTCGGTTCATTTCAAGTTCAGTCAAAAGAAACAATTGCGAGTGTTGACAACACTGTGAGCCAGAATGTTCCGAATGTGAATAAATCCATTCTTGAACCGGACTTGTCAGCCACCAATCTCACTGGGGATGAGAAGCAGCAACTGAAACAGCTGTTGTCAAAACATAGCAATGTGTTTGCTTCCTCTGATACAGATTTGGGACGAACCTCACTGACCAAGCATCGGATCGACACAGGAAACCATGCCCCGATTTCACAACGACCATATCGGATGCCATATTCTATGCGTGAACCAGTTCAAAACCAAATCGGAGATATGCTGGACAGAGGTGTGATATCACCATCCACCAGTCCCTGGTCAGCACCTGTGGTTATCGTACCAAAAAAGGATGGAACTAACCGATTCTGTTTGGACTTCAGGGCCCTAAATGCAGTTACACGGAAGGACGTGTACCCCTTACCCAACATTTCTGACATGTTTGACTCACTAGGGAATGCATGTTATTTCTCTACCATGGATCTCCACACAGGATTCTGGCAGGTTGAAGTAGCCGATGAGGACAAGGAGAAAACCGGTTTCTCCCCGTTTTGCGGACACTATCATTTTAATGTTATGCCGATGGGACTTTCAAACAGTCCGAGCACGTTCCAGAGATTGATGGATTTACTTCTTGCGGGACTGGAGTGGACCAGCTGTTTGGTCTATATCGACGATATTATCGTGTTTTCTAGCTCATTTCAAGAACATCTCGTGAGACTTGAGCAGGTACTTGAACGAATAGAAGAGGCAGGTATGAAACTCAAACTCAGCAAATGTTGTTTCTGTAAAACGAAGGTCCATTTCTTGGGACATGTGGTGAATTCCGCTGGAGTTTCACCGGACCCTTCAAAGGTCAGTGCAGTGAGCAAATTCCCTCAGCCAAATGATGTTACAGAACTAAGGGCATTCATTGGACTAGTTTCGTACTATCGGAAATTTATACCATTCTTTGCACAGACCGCAGAACCCCTACACAACCTACTCCGGAAAGATGTGAAATTCGCATGGACTGAAGACTGTGAAGCTGCCTTCACATCCTTGAAGGAAGTACTATGTTCTGAACCAATACTCGATTATCCACAGTTCTCGGAACCATTTGTGTTGTACACCGACGCTTGCAACACTGGATTGGGAGTTGTGTTGGCTCAGTGTTATGGGGAGTCAGAAACGACACTCGCGTATGCAAGTCGTCATTTGAAGAGGTCTGAACAGAACTATTCAACTACAGAAAAAGAGGCTCTCGCTATAGTTTGGGGTGTAAAGCATTTCCGACATTATCTGTATGGACACACATTCTTAGTCGTGACTGACCACAATCCCCTGAAATGGTTAATGACTGTCAAGAACCCTTCAGGCAGGCTCGCGAGATGGTCACTGGCCTTACAAGAATATGACTTCACAGTTGAACATCGCGCCGGCGTCAGGCATGGCAATGCAGATGGTTTATCGCGACGCCCAGAAATAGCAGCTCTCGTCAGTCACCCTGCAAATGACATTCCTGGCCTAAGGACAAGGGACATTCAGGAGGCCCAGTCGAGAGATCCATCTCTACGCAACTTGATAAACTATCTTACTGATGGCACTCTACCTGACAAATCTGGGGAGGCTCGTAAAGTTGTTGCCGAATCTGGAGATTATCTCATTGAGGATGGAACCCTGTACCATCTGTGGTGTCCTGGATCGAAGCGTCGTCGACGTCACACGAGACAGCAACTTGTTATTCCACGGTCCCATATTGATGATGTGATTACCAACTGTCATGACGACCCTATGTCCAATCATTTGGGTTTCAACAAGACTTTCAATAAAATTCAGGAGCGTTACTTTTGGAGGGGCATGTACAAAGACATTGATTATTGGGTGAAATCATGTGTGTCGTGTGCGACCAAGAAGACTCCAAAGAACAGGCAAGCTGCTCCCTTACTTCCCATTCCAGTAGAAGGAGCCTTTGACAGAGTCGCCGTTGACGTACTTGGTCCTTTTCCAGCTACAGATGATGGTAACAGGTATATTGTGATATTCAGTGACTATCTGACTAGATGGCCCGAGGCCTTTGCCGTTAAGTCAGCAAATGCTAAAGTCACAGCACAACTGTTCGTGGAGGAAATAGCATGTAGGCATGGCTGTCCCCGTGTACTGTTATCTGATAGGGGCAGTAACTTCCTATCAAAGCTTGTGGCCGAGATCTGTAATATCCTGAACACTCAAAAAGTGAACACTACGTCAAATCACCCAGAGACTGATGGTCTTGTGGAAAGGTTTAACCATACCATCGCGACTATGCTTTCCATGTATGTGAGTAATCACCACCGTGACTGGGACAGATTCATACCCTTCGCTCTGTTCGCCTACCGTACGAGTATACAAGAGACTGTGCAAGAGTCTCCATTCTATCTTCTGTATGGAAGAGATGCTCGTTTGCCAATGGACGGTTCGCCTACCGTACGAGTATACAAGAGACTGTGCAAGAGTCTCCATTCTATCTTCTGTATGGAAGAGATGCTCGTTTGCCAATGGACGTGTCTCTCTTACCTCGCGTTCATGCGTTCACAGATGCTGAGGAATATCGTGTTGAAGTGGTTTCCAGGTTGCGCGAAGCCAGTGAGCTGGCAAAACAGAACATTGAACTTGCTCAGCAACGACAAAAGATGACGCGAGATGCCAATGCTGCCAAACCGCCATTCACGATTGGTGAACGAGTGTGGTTGTATACACCACACACGAAGAAGGGACAATGTAGGAAACTGTGTCATTTCTGGAATGGTCCGTACCGACTAGTGCAACAGATGTCACCAGTGACATTCCGAATAGAGTCTTGTGATGACCGTCGCAAGACACAGGTGGCTCATGTTAACCGCATGAAGTACTTCTATGACCCGGAAGACCGCCCAGATAATGCTCCGTCTGATGTTGAGGATGTAACTGATAACAGTCATGATTGCATTGGCATTGACCCCGAAGTATCAGTCAGTGAAACTCTGAACAATTCTGCGAATGTATCGGACAGTGAAACTGTTGACAATTCTGCTGGAAGTGTTAGTAGTCCTCCCAAACCGAGAGTACAGAAATGCACTAGATCGGGACATCAGTATTAGTGAACTAGTGAAATGATCACATTGATACTAGGCTAAGGACTGTCCTACACTGATATTATATGATGGACTGTGTTCTTCGTTGATACTAAACCATGGACTGTGGAATATGGATTATTCTATTAGGGTTGAAATGCAAAGTATGAACCCTTTCCAGCTTAAGGAACTGTGAAGAACTTAACTTTCAATGATCTGACTGATATACATGTTTTAATAAATTCTGAATGAACAAGTAATGAACTGGAATCAGTGATGTGATCATGACATTATTGCGGAGAAGCTTGGTTTATATAACCTTAGTACTGCAGAGACTATATAATTTTGATGGACAATTAAGTACAGATTGATGAACTAAATCTATTCCAAATAATTCCGAGTAATTGACTAAGAGTTTGATTTGAACT
>JAVTVY010018767.1:0-82598 GCA_036873755.1 Hanleya hanleyi | reverse complement strand
GTTTCGTATTTAATAATACTAGCCAACGTTAAAATGATTTTCTTCGTTAAAAATATAAGAAGTCGTTCAGTTATCACTCGATACGTGTGTCCTGAAAATTCCAGATCGTTTCGTTCATGAGAACTGTAGAAAAAATGAAGAAAACAGGGCCTGGATTTACGGTGCGAGAGCATATTCTAGGCCGGCCCGCTTGAATATTGAGGTCAAAAACAGAGAGTTGCGTCCCTGTTCATTATTCGAGTCAACCAAACTCCTCTCCTCATGTTTTTCGGTCGTTCAAAATGCAGTTTGTCACTGCAGAGTTTTGCCCCCTTATTACGTTTGGGAGGTAAGAGTTATCCTTTTATTTGCTCCTTATTTGACTATTTTTACAGCGGCGGTAGGCCTGGTTTGGATAATGATGAGCACTTGATATTCGAAGTTAACCATGATAATGTTTTATTTTTTATCTTCGTATGAGTCCAGACTATTAATTGATGCACTCGGGGTGCGTCTAAAAAATTAATTGCCGTGTCAAATTAAATTTCCCAGGGATATTTTTTTATTTTAACCCTACCTGGCAAAGCCCAGGCCAGATAGGGTTAACAATGAAAAATATAGAATCGCTCTATATACATGTGTGTCGGGCTAATATTTTTATCATTGTTCAGTATGGCATCGCCGGGCAAAGAGCTCGCGTTCTTTCAAGTCACGTCTAAGGTGCTTCTTATTGTATATGAACATGAATTACACCTTATCGAGGAGCACCCGTTCGAAGTGAAATTAATTTTAAGCCTGGACGGGTGGAGGCAATTGACACGTGTCTTACAATCCAAAGAACCCGAAGTCGATTTTATGCCTGTCGGTGTGAATGTGTATCTACGGCGGAGTAGAGAAGTTTCATTTTTCCCTCGATTAGAGCAGTGTGGCGGTCACGGGATTGTGCTTTGGCCAGCATTATGGGCGGCGCTGAAAACTGTCATTACAGACGTGGACGATGTACTCTATCCGCACACTCAATCGATCATGACTCGTACCCTCACCTCGGCGTGTACCCTAATAATATATTCAGATCGCATCGATCTCATTGATGATGATTCCCGTTGCTGGGGGTCACCTGAGCCCGCCCGTGTGACATTATCTTCCGAAGGCTGGACGACCTTGAAACGCGTGTTATTCGGTGATTTAAATGGCGATGGCATTTACCTGGATCACGATGTATACATTTTTCGCGGCCCTTTTTTTGCCCGATTGATCTCTCTCAAACGAGGCGGATTTACACTCGATCCCGAACTATGGACGGCTTTGCAACACAGTGTGCCTGTGGTGGATAAAATATTCTCTGCACACCACCCGCCTCTCACAGAATAGTATAAATACCAGGGAAAGAGACAGAGTGTGTATCAGTTGGACATAGAGAGAGAGCAAGCATGTCGCTACCACTACGAGCCATTTGCCTCTTACACCCAGTGTGCGCTTATATGTGTATGCGGATAAAATAAAACTGGCGCAAGACGCTCTATCTATTTATTGGACCCCCGCTGAAATGCTATGGAATCCGGTCACACTACAGCGTGATGGATGGAATAAGTTTAAACGGGTAATGAGCGGGGAATTGAACGGAGAGCTCGTTCACCTGGATAATGCCATGTATGTGTATTTCCTACGACCCCACTGTATACGGATAGGTCGGTACAAAGATACGCGCAGTATCAGCCTAACTCCCTCTCTGTGGGCAGCCTTGAAGACAATAATGCCTATTGTCGACCAGTTAATGTCACCGGACGATCGATCCCCTGAGCAATTAGCGTGGGTTCGTGCTATAGAAGAGGCGTTCGCTGAACCGGGTGAAAGACTAGCAGAATTTTGTTTCTGTAAACCAGCTCCTCCTACAGCCGGAAAAAAAAGGCCTATATGTATAGAATGCAGAGCGGCTAGAGGGTCAGTATCACCCTGGGACGAGACGGACGGGAAGGCGAACTCAGTATCACCCCGGGACGAGACGGACGGGAAGGCGAACTCAGTATCACCCCGGGAAGAGATCGACGGACCTGGGACGGAGACCAACGAAGTGCGTGATGGGGCGGCAGCGGCGGGAGAACAAGGAAATTGACCAAGTATTAACTGATTTGTATTATAATCCAACGAGTGCAGCTGCCTATAGTGGTGTGGGGGCATTGACTCGAGCGGCCCCAGGCATCAGTCGAAGTGAAGTTCGAGACTGGTTAAAAACCCAAGATACGTACAGTTTACATCGAGCTGTCCGACGTCATTTTCGTCGTAACCGTGTCATTGTGGGAGGGATCGACGCGCAATGGCAGGCGGATTTAGTGGACATGAGTCGATTTGCACCTCAAAATGATGGAAATCGATACATATTGACCTGTATCGATATTCTATCGAAATATGCCTGGGTCCTACCCGTGCGTACCAAAACAGGAGAGAATCTCATAGCCGCGTTTCAGCAGATTTTCAAGCCGGGGCGCAAACCTCTTTATTTACAAACAGATGAAGGCACAGAATTTCTCAACCGACCCTTTCAAGCCTTTCTTAAGAAAAAGAAGGTATTTTTTTTTCACACGTACAATGAGACGAAAGCCTCGGTAGTGGAACGCTTTAATCGCACCTTCAAAGGACGCATGTACAAATATTTTACGGCTCAAAACACGCGACGCTACCTGGATGTACTTCCTCAACTGGTGCAAGGCTACAATCGGGCTTATCATCGCAGTATCCAGCGAGCCCCCCGGACTGTGACGGAACGGAACGAACATCAAGTTCGTGCTACGCTGTACTCCTCCTCCAGTCCACCCTTGACGGCACCCCGTTACAAACGGGGAGATACGGTACGGATCAGTAAAGTGAAAGGACAATTTGAGAAAGGCTATTTACCCAACTGGAGTGATGAACACTTTGTCATCGTGCGCCATAAACCTCGACAACCCCACGTCTATCAACTGGAAGATCTACAAGGCGAGAGACTGCAAGGCACGTTTTAAGAGGCAGAATTACAACCCATAGTGAAAACACCGAAAGACTACTACACGGTGGAGAAGATTTTGAAAACGGAACGTCGACGTGGGATTCCCTATCATTTCGTCAAATGGCAAGGTTGGCCTCGTTCCTTTAATTCCTGGGTGTCCGGCCGTGACATGAAACGTCTATAAATGCTAACGCCTATCACCACCCGCCTTCAGTGTAGGACTGTACCATGGATAGTACACGTCGTCTACCCGTACTGTTAAGAACACGAAAAGCACAAGTCGGTACTGTGGTGTGTCTAGTCGTGGTGCTGGGTACGTTATTTACCGGTGTGTTCTACGATTTGGCGACCGTGATATCCTGTTTCAACACCCTGCGTTCTGCATCAGTGACCACCACCACCCCACGGCCTACCCCCACCCAGACGTCAAGGGTACGGCACGTCTCAACGCAGACCCCTACGTCTACTCCAGCCTTCAAGTTACTCCCCTACATCCACCCCACCACGACCACCCGTACTACGACTACTACTCATCCATCATCATCATCCCTGAAAAGCGAGCCTTCCACTCTACCCGCTAGTACTACGACACCGCTCAACAGTTTTGAAGTGGACCCCCGTGAATCACACCGTTTACCCCGACAACGGTTTCCCTTCCAGTACTATCCCCTGCGCCGCCAGCCCCGACACCTGGGAGGTGGAAAACGGTAAATCATCCCCTAAAAAAGAAACGATGGACCCACGATGGCAGCATCCCTTCACGTGCCTCATCGCTGGACCGACCGGGTCGGGAAAATCACATTTTGTTCAACGTCTCATCCAACATGGAGCCGCCCTGATTTCACCGCCTCTAGCGCGTATCCTGTGGTGTTATGGCGCTTGGCAGCCCGCGTACGAGGCACTGGCCCGTGTCCCAGGACTCACCTTAGTGGAAGGTTTACCGCCTGAAGACATACCCCCAGACACCTTAGTGGTGGTAGACGATCTCATGACGGAAACGGATAGTCGAATCACCCGTCTCTTTACCAAAGGCAGCCATCATCGGCGGTTGAGCATTATTTACATCGTACAGAATCTTTTCAGTAAGAACAAAGAACACCGGAACATTAGTTTGAATGCTCAGTATGTGGTGTTATTCAAAAACCTCAGAGACGCGTCACAAATTACTCACCTGGCTCAACAGATGTACCCTAAGAACACGGCCTTTGTACGAGAAGCCTTTGAAGATGCCACTCAACCTGCGCATGGATATCTCCTCATCGACTTGAAACAAGACACGCCCGCTCCCCTGCGATTGCGTACCCTGATTTTTCCCGGTGAACTACAGACGGTGTACACCCCCAAATGAGAGGCTAGCCTTCATTCAAGCATCATGTCTGCACGCGTACGCAAGCACGCGCCCGCTCTGCGGGTATTACGCAGCGCGCCTCCGGAAGTGGGCCGGGCCCTGGTGCGCGGCGCGGATCGGGATTTGGTCCGGTGTTTGTGTGAAGTCGCTCATAATGTATTAAAAGGCAATGTCCCCCTGAGTCCTCTGCAGAAAGGGAAATTGCAACGGCACAAGGCAGGTCTCCGCACGCTGGTCAAGAAGACGGGCAGTGTCAAGCAGAAGAAACAAGTGTTACAGCGAGGTGGATTTCTCGGTGCACTCTTGGCTCCCTTAGCCGCTACTGTACTAGGCCCGTTACTCGGGTCCATCTTGGGACGCTAACGGTATGGAGCATACGAAAAAAATGATGCTGGTCGAACCTCGACTGTTACAGAGTTTACAATCTCCCTATCCCGTCCCGCCCACCGTGCAAAAACTCCAGTCTTTGGATGAAGAGATGAATAGTATACTGCAACGTCCATTGCCCGATCACGAGAAAATTCAACTCTACCATCATACGCTGAACCGGTACCAGACGTTTATGGATCAATATAGAGGAAGTAGTACTAGTAGTACACTACCCACCACTACGCCCACTACAGCCCCTCCACCACCACCACCACCGTCATCCTCGGCCTCACCTGAGCTGGAACAGGAAGTATTGGCCAGTGTGCCTAAAGCCTACAAGACCAAGGCCCGTTTATTGTTGGATCGGGTGAAACAGAATGCCGATATGGATTGGAATGCGGAAGGAAACCTACTGATTCGCAACCAAGTGGTGCCGGGGTCTCATATCACGGATTTAATCAACGATATGGTGCGTTCTCGCAAACACTCTAATCCACCGGGCTGGGAAGCCTTTGCTCAGGGGTTAAAAGACACGCACATCCCTCAAGAATTGGTAGGAAATCGTGAACGCTGGAAGTGGATGCAAGCCCCTTCTCGACGTCTCCCCACTACCCGGCAACGTGGTGAATGGCAACCGCACACGCCACCCACAACACCCGCACGGCGGCCACCTACTTCGTCACCTGTTTGGATGCAAGCTCCCTCTCGACTTCCCCCTATCTGGGAACGTGGTGAATGGCAACCGCACACGCCGACCAAAACACCCGCACGGCGGGTACCTACTTCGTCACCCCTTTTACCACGCCATCCCCTGCAAAGCCCCAGAGCTAAGTCACCGCGACGGTCACAACGCCGAGGTCAGGGGCCCAAGGCCTGGGAGCCCTATTAAAGCCCGGTGCAGAAGCCAGAAAGTTCAGTCGTCATGTTTTACCTGACGTTGCCCAGTAATAGCTCATTCGACGTGTTTCCTGAGAACACCTTGACCAAGTATGTCACGCAATTACCCCAACCGTTACATTTACCGGGACGCTGGGAATGTGGACTGGTGGATATTCAATACCCTTATTCATGGTACAATGTACAAGACGGAGAAGTATGGTACGAAGTGACCTACGAAGATAAAGTCTACAAACTCATTCTCCCCCAAGGCCAATACGATACACCGCAGACGTTCATACAGGGTCTGAATGGTATGATGGAGTACAAGGCCCTAAAGTTCAGCACGGGTGCTGCAACACACCTGATATCCTTGAACATCAAGAGAGAGATATTGTTCGATGTCGACGTACACAACGACAGGAGCTCTATCATGCTGACCGCTAACGCGAATGTGAAACTCAGTCCTATGCTACAGCAAATGTTAAGGATGCCTCACTCCGTCTACAAGGGGGCCACCATTGTCGAGGGGATTATTTGATGGATATGAAAGTAGGTATGTACGCACTGTACGTCTACTCGGACGCCGTGGACAGCCATATTGTGGGTGATGTGAACACACCTCTGTTACGGGTGGTACCCATTACCAAGACGTATGGCGAACAAGCCACCGAGAGTTTCAACCATATCATGTACCTGCCCGTACGACATACCGATATCAGCACGATCACGGTGGATATAAGAGATGACAGGGGACGTCCGATCCCATTCGAACGAGGAAAAGTGGTGCTGACACTTGCTTTCCGACAAGCTCGCTCTCCTCACTTCGTATAATGTACGTGCGTTACCAGTGCCATACGCCCAGCTATGCCGACTACTACAAGAAACAAACGGGAGGAAACTTGCCCGTGTTTAGCGGGGCACGCATGCAACGCGGTCACGGATTGGGGAACATCCTGGGCAGCATTATGAAAACGTTTTTACCCATGGTGACACGGGGTGTGAAAGCGGTGGGAAAACAAGCGGTACGCAGTGGATTGCGCGTGGCCGGTGATGTGATGGAAGGCACAGCACCCCGACAAGCTTTGAAACGCCGGGCTAAAGAAGCGGGCAGCATTTTGATCGCCAAAGCCCTTAAAAGACAAAGACCGACACTGCCCCCATTCATTCAACGTCCAACACCCCAGAGGAGAAGGACTACGCCCCAGAAGAAGAAGAAAAAGAAGAGAAGTCATAGTAGGAGAGACATCTTCGCATAATGGCATACATTCACTCCGAGTCGTGTCCGTCTACCAACAGTGAATTGGATTTCTGGACTATTCCACCTACCCAAACGAGTATAGGCGAAGGACGTTGGGTAGAACATCGACCCCTGGCTAGCCTGACGGGGGTGGGGCCCGTAGAATTTACCATTGAAAACAAAGATACGGCCTACCTGGATTTAGCCCACACCTACTTGTACGTGAAAGCCAAAATAACGAATAGGGACGGGACGGACATAGCGGTCGATGCGCCAGTAGGCCCGGTGAATGTTTGGCTGCACTCCTTGTTCCAACAGGTGGATATAGGTCTGAACGATAAACTCATCAGTACGTCCACCAATACGTACCCGTACCGAGCCTACATGGAGACGATGCTGTCGTACGGTATTGATGCCAAAGAATCACACTTACAAGCTGAGCTGTACTTCAGGGATAGACCCGGATACCTGGACAACATAACCGGTGGCAATGCTGGGTTCGAGTCACGCAAAAAACTGGCAGCCAAAAGCAAGTCCATCGATATGATGGGCCGACTGCACGCCGATCTGTTCATGCAAGACCGCTACATGATGAACGGTGTATCCATCAAGATCAAGTTGATCCGGTCCTTACCTAAGTTCGCCTTAATGTGCGGTGGAGAGGGCGATATCGATTACCAGATCATGATTGAAGATGCAGCCCTGTTTGTCCGTACGGTAGATTTGCAACAGGGCGTGTTGCTGGGTCACATGGAAGCCTTAGCGAAAAAACCAGCCATGTACCCCATCCGACGCGTACAGACCAAGGTGTTCTCTGTGCCCACAGGTACGATGATGGCCAATCGTGAAAATTTATTTCTAGGGGATCTGCCTAAACGTCTTACCCTGGCGTGTGTGACCAACACCGCATTCAATGGAAATTGGGCTGAGAATCCGTTCAATTTTAAACATTTCAACATTAACTTTGTGGCACTGCACGTGGCCGGCCATCAAATTCCAGCCCGGCCATTACAACCGGACTTTACTAAGGAAAACTATGTGCGGACCTACCTGAACCTGTTTACAGCTACAGGATAAAACAACCAGGACGAAGGCAATACCATCAGTCGAGACGACTTTATGAAGGGGTACACATTGTTCGCCTTTGACCTCACCCCCACCTTGGAACACGATCATCAACTGGCTTTGCTCAAGAAAGGAAACCTACGGATGGAACTGCGTTTCTCCATCCCTGTACCCGACACCATTAACGTGATTTGCTACGCCGAGTTTGATAACGTCATCAGCGTGGATCACCAAAGAAACGTGCTGTGTGACTTTGCCACCTAAGATGGATACAGAGCAGCTGATGAGCATACTCCAGCGAGATCCCAAGATCCCCTTTCGAGGTGTGTTTCCACGCAATGTGTTTCCTACCCACTCCACCACCCCAGCAGCCTACATCCTGAATACAGACACGAGGAATCGACCCGGTGAACATTGGATAGCTGTGTACGTGGACACCCAAGGCCAAGGCGAATACTTTGATTCCTACGGACTTGCACCCCTCCATGCCGATTTGGTGAAATTCATGGACGTCTCTACGACAGAGTGGCGTTGGAATACGCAAAGATTACAAGGCCCCTTGAGTAGTGTGTGCGGACAGTACTGTGTGCTTTATCTCACTCACCGGAGTAGAGGACATTCACTGTCTACCATTGTACATATGTTTGATGATTATTGTCAAGCCGAAGACCGGGATGTCCTCGTCTATGACTGGACGGCCTCTCGTTTTAATGTGCATGCTCCATTTCTCTGGTTAACTTAAAAAAATGTACTGTGCGCGCATCTTGTTTTATTATTGTTATGACGTTATATTGTTCTGACGTTGAATAAAATTGATGAAAAAAACACAATAATGGGTTTTGACTTTCTCTCTTTTTATTTAAGTCAACAAGCAAGGATTAGACTATACAAATAGAATACAGGGTACAAATAGTAGAGGTATGTACACATAGAATAGTAGTAGTATATACAAAAAAAGTTTGTCAGAAGTAGGATTCGAACCTACGCGGGTTTTCCCCACCAGCACTTAATACCGGCGCCTTAGACCACTCGGCCATTCTGACTTTTACAGTTTTATAACTCGTGTATCCACAGTTAATGTTCCACATTTTACAAGTCCAAGTAGGTAGTGCTCACACCGTCGGCCAATACTTTTCGTTTGGGATAAAAGAAAGTAAAGGCGTCTCTTTGCTGGATATAGGTCCGCATCTGGTGGTCGACGACCCGGAATCCTCGGTTAGTGCCACTCGCACTGGCCTGGCTTTGCAATACACCCAGGTAGAGCGCTTTGTCTATGTTGGGATCGCGCCGGCTCACTCCTTTGCAGCTAAACTTATCCTCTCCACCGTCAGTTCCTCCGTAACAGTAGTAGGTCTTGGAGGAGAGCGCAATCATAGCATCTCCGCTCCACTCCAGCTTGAAGAGCCCCGGTGTCCGCTTGTCGTACGTGTAGTGATCGCGTCGGGGTAGCCACTGGTCCCGCTCCGCCTCATATTGTTCCCGTAACTCGGGTTTAACGAGTGACTCCCAGTCCGGATGGGAAACGGCCATGTAGGCCGAATCTGTGTCCATCTCCATGAGTTGCCAGTCTGAGGGATCAAAATACACACCCATAAAATCATAGATGAATTCCAGCATCCTCAGCTTGGCCATCTGATAGACCATACACCCAATTTGGAGGGGTAAATTATACCGGATAGTCTTCTTGGCTGACGTGACTTCATAGGTATCGTCATCGATCACCTCCACGGATCGAAACAGCGGGGAATTGACTTTTTTGCGAGCTTGGGTAGTCGTGCAAATGTTCACATTGACGTGCTTATCCTGATTGGTTACCGTTTTTCCATAATAACCATTGCCAGTGAGTTTCCAACATTCAGCCATGATGGCCTGACTCGGGTCTTGATCACCTTGACGACGGGCCTTCGTCACGAGGTCCGCATTCTCCGCAAAACAAGCCTCAGGTACGTACTGGATTACCTGATAGATTTGAGTAATTTCCAAACCGTGTTGCATGTACCACTGCAGTAAGGGGGTGCCCAGCAAGATTTTCTCGGCCCACATACTTCCAATCAACATGCGGCGAGGTTTAGGCAAACACTCGTGTTGCTCCGCATAGGCGCTCATGGTCTCTCCAATGTCAGACCGACCCACCAGCGTGTTCTTGAAGATAGGCGGACACTGGGCGAAGAGGGGCTTGAGAGTGTCGGGAACATGCACATCACATTCTACAAAGCCGTAGAGCTGACCCGAACGAATGGCGTCCAACATCTGGGATAGACTGAGCAGTCGCCGACGACTCAAGGGATATTCACGTTCTTTTAAGAACCGTTGTAAATGAGGTAGGGCCTGGCACATGGTGTGGAATTCACACTCCCACATCTCTATGAGATGGAATCCTCGCTCTTTGACATAATCACCGTTGATCACTACTTCTTTCCGTAATTCTTGCGCGGTTTTTCCACGTCGCTCATTGAAGCGTCCCGCACTAAAATGACATTCGTGACCGTGCCAGTAACACCCGTAAAACTGAAATACAGTGGGTGTGCCTTGTACAAGGGCAAACCCATCGACGGGCAGTCGGCGATCTCCTATCCGCTTCTCCGTGGCGTTGGTCTGGTGACGTATATAAATGGCCCGTCGATAGGCTTCCCAATCTATCCACTGGTCGGCGAGATGTTTATAGGGCGTCCGTTCAGGTGTAAAATGCCTACCTTCTGCCCACCAACGTGTATAATGTCCACTCGGCATAGGTTGGGCGAGCGACCACAGGTACAAGGCATTGGCGTCAAAACCGATGATTTTGGCACAGGGTTTCCCACTAGGGAGCGTAGTGACGTCCTTCTCATGGTAGCGGTGGAAAATAAGACTGGGGCCACCCACAATGTTCCGCTTCAGACATTCATGCATGTCTGCATCTTTTTTTTGAATCAGCGAGAAGTAGGTTGGACAGTCTTGAAAGAGATGGCGAAGCGCCAGACCGGGTAAACTCAAGCACTCTTTGAAGATGTCCACACGCATTTGGCGACGAAAGAGTTGCACCATTTTCTCGGCCGCTTCGAGAAAGGGCACGACGTCCAAATTGTTGTACCACACCAGGAAATCTCGCAACGTCTTCATGCTGTGGCAGTTCCATATCTGCTGGAGTTCGATGTAGGTGGCCTCCGGCAGAGCTTCCCCTTTCAGGTCATTGTAAAACGCTTCCCGAGGTGGTAACTGGGTGTCTTCTAAGCGGTCCAGGCTCGTCATATAGGTGTAAGGAAAGTAACCTTTGGTTTGTGCACAGTCATAGGCCTTGACCCACTGGTCATAGCTACAATTTGGAGCTAAATAGTTCCGTACATCGAGAAAATGCAGTGATGTGGTAGTGAGGGCCATGTGGTTGTTGATCTTCTTGATCACCGACTTGAGGGTATCGGACTGCGCTAAGTAAGGATAGAGAAATTCCTTGACCAGGTTCAAGTCGTATCGCCCCGAATTGAAGCCGAGCACCGGTAACTGACCTAAGTATTGAAGGAACCGTAACTTCAATTTCTTCGCATACGGTTTAGGTAATGGGACATCCTGCGACTGCAGAGGCTGGGACTGCTGGGACTCGGGCTCGGACTCGGACTCTTCATCGTCGCTGAACGCTACACCCGGTTCAGGAATGCGGTCGTCCAGCTGGGTCAGTACGTCGTCGAACTTGGCCACCAACAATTCCGTACTGGCCGCACTCACTCGCTCTAAATACTCCATCATACGGGTGATCAACTCATGGGCTTCTCCCGTGGACACGAAACACACCGGTGCAGCGTCATAGCCAGGTACATTGGATGAAATGCTGACACTGAGGGGGATATGTCGCTGTGTCCACTGCGTTTTAGCCGAAAACAGGTCCATGGGCTCCAACACGGCCTCAAAATCATAGCATGCCCGGTAGGGGAAATAACGGTCCTCTTCCGGTATGATGATACCCTCCTCGGCCAGTTCCTGGAAAATAGTAGGTGTATTATGATACACTCCACCCGGATAGACTCGCTTGACACTGTTGTCACAGATTTTCTCGTGGCAATGTAAGCTGTAAGACCGGTTAAACACACGATGGCATTGGGCACAACTGAAAGACTGAGCGTACAGGCTCATATTGGTAATGAGCGAAAAATGACTCACGCCATTGTCATCGAACACATTCACTTTCATCGTAGCAGCATACCGTTCTGTGGATCGACGAACCAATTCAGCCACAAAGGTGTCGTCATCCTCCCGTCGTAATCGATAAACAAAGATATTAATATCGAACAATGTTTCCACATCATCCAAATTCTTAAAGGGAACTCCACGGAAGTGCCGCTTATCCATGTCGTGCTGCTCTAGATATTGTTCCCAATAGCCATCGGCCACTGTGTCACAAGCCTGGGGGTTACACGCGTCCAGATGCACGGCCAAACACCGAAACAGACATTTCCGGTCTTTGTAGGGCCCCTTTTGTCCTGCTGTTAATCCATACAGGCCTTTTCGAAGAATCAACCACGGGGGAAGTTGTACAGGAGCACCGATCGGGTGATCTCGCATTTTCGTGACGAAAAATGTGACGTTAGTCACCATTTCCACCAACCATTGTGTATTGGGGCGTTGCAGGCGGGCCCACTCCAACGGGTCTAATGTAGTGAGTTGCTCCACCACCGGCTCCAGAGAAATCGCATCCGTGATGGTGAATGGCTGGTCAAACACATACGAATTGTTACTGGGATAGAAATACCGCAGTTGGTCCGTCTCTTTATGTCGTAAGATATACCCAAATGTGACATTCAACTTATAGGCTGTGACCTGATCTTTGAAAATGTTCTCGGCATATGTAGTGAGATACGTGAGGTCCTCCAGCCGAAAATTGTATAAGTCCAAAAGACGACGATCACGGTGAAAACAATGGCGTATGGTAGCCCAGTGTCGTTGATAAATGGCCCTGACACGTGCATCTTCAGGCAAGACTTCAACCGGAGGTGCTGCTGGGTCGAAGGGAAAATATTCTCCACGTCTCATGCTTTTCGTCTCATACAAGCGGATAGGCAAGCAAGCAAGCAGGGAGGCAGACAAGCAGACAGGTCAGGTAAGTCAGATTGAAATACACTCCTTTCCCTAAAAATCGACTCCTTTTATAGCCCATTGAACCTCATTTGCATATTTATGACAACAAACAGGCCGCCATCTTGAACACGACCACCCCTAACACACACAAACAAGCCGCCATCTTGAAACACATATGCAAATGAGGGCTGGGGATCGGGAAAGTGACAGGCTGGGGATCTTGAAAAGAACATATGCAAATAAGGGCTGGGGATCGGGAAAGTGACAGGCTGGGGATGTTGAAAAGAACATATGCAAATGAGGGCTGGGGATCGGGAAAGCGAGCATGCTGGGGATCTTGAAAAGAACATATGCAAATGAGGGCTGGGGAAAAACCCATTACACACACCAAACAAGCCGCCATCTTGAACACGACCACCCCTCCCATACTAAAACAAGCCGCCATCTTGAACACGACCACCCCTCCCATACTAAAACAAGCCGCCATCTTGAATCCAAACCACCCTCCCATACTAAAACAAGCCGCCATCTTGAATCCGACCACCCTTCCCATACTAAAACAAGCCGCCATCTTGAATCCAAACCACCCTCCCATACTAAAACAAACCGCCATCTTGAATCCAAACCACCCTCCCATACTAAAACAAGCCGCCATCTTGAATCCAAACCACCCTCCCATACTAAAACAAGCCGCCATCTTGAATCCGACCACCCCTCCCATACTAAAACAAGCCGCCATCTTGAATCCAAACCACCCTCCCATACTAAAACAAGCCGCCATCTTGAATCCAAACCACCCTCCCATACTAAAACAAGCCGCCATCTTGAATATACCCAATGACCTCATTTGCATATAACTCATTTGCATAAACTCACGCATGCGCACACACATAGCCACGCCCCCAAAATAAATCCTGCGCATGCGCAGTGAGGCGCTATATGTGACGGATGCATGCTACCTACTACTCATGTTAGCCGTCGCCTATTAAAAAATTTCCGCAAATTATCCTGCTGTCAAAAACGGGCGTCCTTCCTTATTATGTAATTATGAAAACTTTGTGTGAAACTATAACAATCGACTATGACAACAGCATCAATAATTAATAATTCTTGTTGTACAGTTACACCCTGTCAGCGTCAAAGCATACAGGTCAACAAATACACCTATGATGACCGAGAAGAGACATCGCCGTATTGTGTTATGAATCACACGAAGGCAGGATGCGAAGTCAGGATGCGAAGGACGAAGGCAGAATGTGAAGCGCGAAGTCAGGATGCGAGATCAAAACATGAAGCGCGAAGTCAGGATGCGAAGTCGTGAAGGCAGGATGCGAAGTGACGAAGCCAGGATGCGAAACGCGAAGTCGAGATGCGAAATCAAAACAAAGCGATGTAAAGTCTGGAAGCGAAGCGTGAAGTCAGGATGCGAAGGCAGGATGCGAAGCGCAAAGTCAGGATGCGAAGTCACGAAGGCAGGATGCGAAGTGGCGAAGTCAGGATGCGATGTCAGGATGCGAAGGTCGAAGTCAGGATGCGAAGTTGTGAAGGCAGGATGCGAAGTGACGAAGTCAGGTGCGGTGACTTCGCGCTTCATGTTTTGATTTCGCATCCTGCCTTCGCGATTTCGCATCCTGACTTCGCGCTCCGCATCCTGACTTCGCGTTTCGCATCCTGGCTTCGGCACTTCACATCCTGCTTTCGCGACTTAGCATCCTGACTTCGCGCTTCGCATCCTGCCTTCGCATCCTGACTTCGCGCTTCGCTTCCAGTCTTTCATTGCTTTGTTTTGATTTTGCATCCTGACTTCGCGCTTCGCATCCTGGCTTCCGCACTTCACATCCTGCCTTCGCGACTTCGCATCCTGACTTCGGGCTTTATGTTTTGATTTCGCATCCTGACTTCGCGCTTCGCATCCTGACTTCGCGCTTCGCATCCTGCCTTCGTCCTTCGCATCCGGACTTCGCATCCTGCCTTCGTGTGTCGGTCCAAATTCATCAACACAATACAGCGATGTCCCTTCTCGGCCATCATATAATCTAATACATACAATACATACTATTTAAGGTTTTTCTCTTCCACACGTTTCATTTTTCTACAGAATGTGATCATATCTGGCACAGATATTTAATGACGTTCCACGAATAAGCTTTTGAACTTTAGTCCATATCGGAAAAGTATTAATTAAGCTTATTCAGTCTAAAATCGTCCGAATCCATCCCAGGTGTTGGGGTTCAATTCGGACAAGCACTAATTATGCGACGTCCGGCGAAAACATGCCTTCTGTAGGCGTATAAAGGACATCCGGGCGCTATATAAAACCGCTAGAGCTATTTTGGGCTCATTTCCTTGGATTCCATGACCAAGGAGAAAATTCGAAAAATGGGTCAAAGGGAGATAACTCTTGGTATCATAAAATGATATAATCGACTTTAATTTGGTATGTGGCGTCACGATTTCGAAAATTTGTGTTTGTTTCAAGCATAACCATCTGACATCGATATTTCTCATTTGGTATGTGGCGTCACGATTTCGAAAATTTGTGTTTGTTTCAAGCATAACCATCTGACATCGATATTTCTCAGTAATAAATGGAACGAACACCACGGAAATACGAAACATTTTTCTCGAAAACATATGCTTGTTTTATTTCATTTTTGGGCTACATTTTCTCACCAATTAGTTATGTGTTTAAGAAAATATCCATCAACATATGACCAGTGCTTTGAACTTTGACCATTAGAAGTTTTGCAAAGTTTTCCCCGATCAGAAAAGAACCTCTGGTAGCCAAGATGATCATTTCGATGTCGTTGGAGAAAAGAAAATAATATAAAAAACAAGGTTTGCTTCATAATAAATGTAAAAAAAAATGAATTTTTGTACTTTTCTTGGTCTTTTGTCCGAATACACCCCAGTTTAAGGAACGAAATAGAACAAATGCACTATACCTCGACTGTTCTGTGGAGTAGCGTTGGCCAGCTTAAGTTTTCTCAGTTCTGCAGCCTCATAATAAATGTACCGAGAGTCTGTAGCTTAAGTGAGTGAGTAGGATTTAACGTTGTTTTCAACAATTTTTCCGTTGAAACGCTTCAGCGGTATAAGCGTTCCAGTAGTAATGGGATGTACAAGTGCCGTGGGCTATAGTTACTCTACAACAAATTGTCAGACTGTACTGAACAGTCTCGTGCATTGATCCTGGCCAATGAGGGAGGTTCGTTACAACCCGTCACCTTGTCGATCGAAGAGATGGGAAAGAAAGACCTGTAGAGACAACCAAATCAGAGTAATACAATAAAACAATAAACATATATTCTAGTAAAGGTATACTGGAGATACAGGATTTTATCCTGAAATAAAGATCCCTACTCTATAAGTTATACGTTACCTTTACCTTTAAGGAAATTGAATAAAATATGTACAAATATATACAAATCCCTATCTAAGACGCGAGGAATGTCCTGGGCACAGTCTCGTGTAGACTGGCTATCTCCCGTGGTCAGGATCGTCGTCTCCTGGTTCCCTCCGACCTTCGGTAGTGCCCCGGGAAGTATGGAACCTGCAGGTCGTCGCCGTGTCTTGGTACATGGCCTTCCGATGGATACATGGCCTTCCGATGAATGCCCAGGCGCTGTTAATTGTCTATGGTGTCGGGTCGTAGAATTGTCTGGTCGCGGCAATATCTCCGGCGCTCGCCCTCACGTTGCTCTCAAATGCCCGTTTTATACTATTGTAAACCTGCAGCAGTAAGATATCTAGGCGTAGGGATTCGTCCCGAGCTTTCCTGCTCGTTATTGTCTGTGGACGAATCTGCTGGAAAGGATAGAAAGCCGTCACGAGCTCTGCTACTCTTTATGTTACTGATGACGGCTTATTACCGTTGAAAGCAGACATTTATGGCTGCTTTCGGCAAGGTGTCGTGGACCCACGATGCAGCGGCGACAAGTTAGGAACATTATTCCAGTGGCTAGGCCCTACACCCACATTTACTAGGTCACGCTATCAGTTGGTGGCACTACAGACTTAATTAAATGGTGATCATCTTAGATTTCAAGATGGCCGCCGTCAGAAATCCATTTTTGTCAATATAATCATAACAAAAAGCGTGATGAATTAGATTCCGGTGACTACTTCCACATTTTCATGGGCAAGGCTTCATATGATAACTCTAACTCTATAGAGTTACCATATCACAGACATTTTAGAGTTACCATAACACAGATTTTTTATCAGCATCCACCAGACCCAATCTTAATAAATTAATATCCTTTCAATGTTCCCCAATCGTACATGTCGCCGGTTGACCGGTGTCACGAGATGTCCGTGACACCGGTCAACCGGCGACATGTACGATTGGGGAACATTGAAAGGATACTAATTTATTAAGATTGGGTCTGGTGGATGCTGATAACAAATCTGTGTTCGTGGTGTTATGTAATGCGAAACAGGATATCAATAATGCGGTTGCCAAATTACGGAAGACATACGACTAATTTACTCATTATGAATGAGGCTATATACAGTTCAGTCTATTTTGGTACGTGTGAATGTGAAACTGCCTTGGACTTGTCTCGACTAGACGTGGTTGATCATAATATGCTGGTTGTGACTGCGTAGATCCTCATAGAATACTGAACATTCTTTACCCTATATAAGTACCACGAAATTAGAGATGTATTGGTTAACTGACATTACTGGCTTACCCATTCATATATGTGTATTGGCTAAGATCACATTACACCTTGTATATATACTGTACGTATAGAGCTGTTTGTAACTTTGTTCACTGCTGAAGATGCTATAACTAATAGCGAAATATACAGAATGAAATTGTCATCCCTACTCGGAGTTGCTTTTCTTCTCTATTATTGGAAAATCATCAGTGGTTCCAATGGATATTGGTTAAAGCATAACCAAATCCATTTTCCATTGAGGACATCCCCTGGGGGAACCAAACATTCTCATATAGGATACCAATGTCAATTTTGCAAGCGGTGTACAATGTAGGGAGAGTGGTTCATAAGTTGTATGTAGGCCTAATAACAGTCCCATAGCTCATGTAGGATAATACAGTTACACCGCGGTTCGCAGTTCGCAGTTCGTTATTCGAGGGGACCAGCAATTATTTCTTCAGATATGGAAATCTGTAAACAAAATTCCAAACTCTGCATAGCAAGAGAGAATGTTATGCTCTATATCTTTGCATATTCATATCCCAAATCTGACGCCAGGGGGCGCTGCTGGGGGGGGGGGCGGCTATGTGTCGCTGAATGACTGTTCCCCGCGAATAACGAACTGCGAACTGCGGTGTAACTTTATGAACGTTAGGTTTATAACAAAACAAACTGCCTAGTTTATCTGATACACGGTATTGTCGTGTCGATCATCAGAAATATATAATAGATATTTGGTGTAATGGTGAGGTTTGTACCTCCAATTGTGCTGTATTATGTAGTCTCTTGTTTTTTTTCCTTCATGGCATATACATATTTGAGCAAATAAATTGAAACTCAATCGGCGTCGCATCGATCTGAATGTGTAAGTCAAAACAATCCCTTGTTCGATTCTAGACTTTGCGATCACGCTTTCCGTCCGTCTGTCTGTCCGTCTGTTAAATTTCACTTGTCCGTGCGATATCCAGTTCCAATGGTACCAAAGTTTGCGTATATGGGTCAAAGACGAACCCTATTCATTTTGAGGCCGAAGGGTCAAAGGTCAACGTCACTGTGATTGAAAATACGGTAAATCATTAAAAATTGTTGTGTTTATTCCATAAGTATAGTTCAGAATCGATTTGGATTGTGAAGGCAAAGATGTCTAAGCCTTGTAGACACTGTTATTGTCCAAACGCCCGTTAATGTCCAAATTGGACATTATCACGCAGCGAGTGCGTGTTAATGTCCTAAGTTTGGACATTAACCGCCTCTTATTGTCCTAGGGCAAATTTGGACATTAGCGGTCGACCTGCAACTGATTTTTTTTCAATATGTACAAGTTGCGTCTTAATGTCCTAACAGTCCATAGTCCGTAGTTCGTTTTATCACTAATTCAATATCTTGTGGTCATATCGATTCTCGTAGTGTAAGATGGATGTATTAACACTTTCAGTTTCTTCAAAACGACGCGCGATCAACACATTTCTTGTAGGCGCGCGATAAATGGTCTCAATGAAATTTTGGAACAGAGGCGGGACTGTTTTAGGACAATAACAGTCGAAGTGATACATATCGACCGCTAATGTCCAAAGTTTGGACGATAACATTCATGCTGGCGTCTTATTGTCCTACGTGGGACATTAACACGCACTCGTTGCGTGTTAATGTCCAATTTGGACATTAACGGGCGTTTGGACATTAACAGTATCTACAAAGCCTACTGATTTTCACCCCTCTGCCGAGTTAGGCCCAAAGGTATCATCTGCTTGGTCCGTCCGTCCGTCTGTCTATACATCTAGCTTGTTAACACAATATCTCTTGAAGGAATATAGCCAGGCTTTCTAATTTCATATTACATATGCAAACGGGCGATGGGTCAGAAGCCAAGTGAAGATGGCTGACCTTGATCTATTTTATCTGGTCAAATTTGAGTATTGGTGAAATTCATATTACATATGCAACTGGTGATTGACTAGAAGTCTATCCAAATTGCTTGACCTTGGCCTACTAGTATTTTATCAAAGTCAAATTCTAGTTTATACAATATTTTTTCAAAGCGCTATACTTAGGCATGCAGGGACGTATATTGTAGCCCATAAGTCTCTTGTTTGCCGCTCCAATTCAGTTCTATGAGTATCATGGGAAAATTCAAACTGACGACCACATTGATTCCTCATCATGTCGGTTGTTTAACATGTTCTTTGTCTGTCCGGGCCTTTTCCTTGCCTACAAAGACATGAAACTGAATCATTTCGCCTGGCTTAGTCATTCTTCATCACAGTCCATCATGTTGTAGCAGAAAAATGAACAGAATACTTGCGACAAAGATGCGGTCATGTTGGATTCTCTCATTTTCTTGCAGACTTTAGCCCAAATATTTTGTGTGGAAAGTTTCAACCCCTTAGCCCTAACATATACATGTATAGAACTACTTACGAACGAATTGAAAGTACACGCTTAAAATTGAAGTGCTAAAACTTACTCGCAAAGTGTGGAAATAACCCTTTAAGTGTGTCCACAGGCACTGCTCTTTAAGTGTTGTCCCTGTGGATACACTTAAAGGGTTATTTCAACACTTTACGAGTAAGTTTCAACACTTTAGTTTTAAGCGTGTACTATATACATGTGATAATACACACTAAAGCTGCAGCATTCTACGAAAGCACAATAAAACAGAAGTAGTAGGGAGCAACTCGATCCATTCTTATTTTCCAGGGAGGTAACTCTTGGTCCCCTTTTTCCAGGTTAAAGGTATAGGGGACGCCCCATCGCCTTTCACCTCTGGGGCGCCTGGGGCGCCAGGTGGCGCCACCAGCTCAAGGTCACGTGGAGGTCAAAAGTACTTCCGGCAACCTGTAACCTTTGTATTCCTCCGCGGACAGAACGTAGTCCCATGTCAACCAAGTGACTTCCAATGTTAATGTATACGGGGAATGCCTAAAAAGAGTATGGGAATAGACGTTTTGTGACAGGGGTGGGTCCCTAGTGGACCGAATGAGTCGAGTGAGGTATCAAAGTGAAGCATTCGTGAAGGGGCATCCAGTCATGGGTGGGTGTATGTAAAATTAGGATTTTTTCCCGAAAATATAAAAAGCGGAACACGGACTTTACCCCTAAACTAGGGGAAAACCCCTATCAACTCTAGCCAAAAGGGCTAATATCGGTCCCCGGGCTTATCGGGACCTGCCTATCAAGTCAATGGGGTGGGTGCATGTAAAATTATGATTTTTTCCCGAAAATATAAAAAAAGCGGAATACGGACTTCACCCCTAAAATAGGGGAAAACCCCTATCAACTCTAGCCAAAAGGGCTAATATCGGGCCCCGGGATTATTGGGACCTGCCTATCAAGTCAATGGGGTGGGTGCATGTAAAATTAGGATTGTTTTCCGAAAATATAAAAAAAACGGAACACGGACTTTACCTCTACAATAGGGGTCTGTATTATACAATATAAGGGAAAATGCCTGTATGGGGTATGGGGATGGTCAAATTTTTTTCGTGGGCTTTACTATGGCTTGTGGGGTCGCGTTTTTCTCGTCTCGCCAAGAAAATGACAATGGAAAGGGTCCCGGAGCGAATCGGTGAAATTTTTGGGAAAAGTCACCAAGGTCTGTATATAGGCCCATAGGCTGACCATGGGGGGTATAGGTCCAACCTGGGAAATTCACACTTGCTTGGATTTGTTTTTCACGTCTCGTCATTTAGAACACGATGGGAAGGGTCCCGGAGCGAAACGGTGAATTTTTTGGAAAAAGTCACCGAGGCCTGGGTAGGCCCATAGGCCTATACTGCATGGCTATGGGTGTATAGGTCCATACGGGGTGGACGTTTTGGGATCTAGGTGGGCCACTAATGGCCCGATGGGGTCGAGTGAGGTATCAATGTGAAGCCTATGTGAGGGGCAACCGATGGGATGGATGTGGGGTAGGAATATCGTCATTCTGCGCATGCGCAATAGACAAAGTGTATGGAAATAGACGTTTTGGGATCTAGGGGAGCCACTAGTGGGCCGATTGGATCGAGTGAGGTATCAATGTGAAGCCTATGTCAGGGGGCGTCTGATGGGGTGGGTGCGGGGTTGAAATATCGTCACTCTGCGCATGTGCCTTGGGGTACTCGTCAAACATCTGTACGATGGTAGATAAGATCCTTCCCCGGCATCGATGGTACAGGTAAAACAAGCAATATTGTCCGCACACGCTACTGGCCAGGCTTTGCGACGTTTGACTTTTCCAACACCACGTCTCTGTACCTTGATCCATGAAGTCTGTTAAATCGGGATGGAGGGGTGGCAGGCCGTACGGGTCAAAGTATTCGCCCTGCTGTTCTGTCAAGTACACGGCCACCCAATGTTCACCGGGCCGATCCATCGGGTCCGTGTTGAGAACGTATGCAGCAGGATACACACGGTCTAATGGGAACACATCTCGGGCGAACACCCCTTGAAAGACCATACGTGTCCCTGGGTCATTCTCCAGCACGGTGGTTATCTGGTCTGTATCCATGTTAGGTGGAAAAGTCACACAGGACGTTGCGCGCCTTGTCCACTTGAATGATGTTGTCAAACTCGGCGTAGCAGATCACATTGACGGTGGTCCCCAGGGCTCGTGCAAAGTGGATTTCCAACCGTAAATTGCCTTGCTTGGCTAGGGCCAGCTGATGGTCGTTCTCTAAGGTGGGGGTCAGATCGAAACAGAACAACGTGTATCCGTTCGCGTAGTCCTCCCGACTGATCAAATTCCCTTCGTCCTGGTTGATTTGACCGGTGGCTGTAAACATGCTCTGATAGGCTCGAATGAAATTCCTACGCCCAAAGTTCGGTGTTAAGGCCGTGGCTGGGACCTGTTGTCCATCCACATGCAGGGCCACAAAATTGATGCCGAAATGTTTAAAGTCAAACGGATTCTCTGGGTAGGCTCCGCTGAAACTGGTATTTTCCACACAGGCCAGGATCAATCGCTTGGGTAGTTCCCCCAGGAACAGGTTTTCTTTGTTGGCGCCCATATTTCCAGCAGGCACAGAGAACACTTTGGTTTGTACACGTCGGATAGGGTACTGGGCTGGTTTTGTTTCCAAGGCTTTCATGTGTCCCAATTGAACGGCTGAATTCGGTTTCACTTTTCGGACATACAGGACTGCGTCTTGGATAACAATCTTATAGTCAGCTGCATGCCCATCTACGTTAGTGGCCATCAAGGCGAAGGTCGGAGGCGCCCGTATCAGTCGGATTTTGATGTGGATCTTGTTCAAGAGGTACCGGTCTTGCATGAACATGCCTGCGTGTAGTCGACCCATGAGATCCACCGAGGCACCGTTCGCAGTGAAAGCCTTCCGTTTGTTATATCCCACATTGTCCACCGTGTCCATGTGCTCGGGTGTGTCCTGGTAGAATAAAGCGGCTGTCAGCTGAGATTTTTTAGCCTCTCGGCCATACGACAACATTGTCTCGATGTAGGCTCGATAGGGGTACGTGTTGGTCGAGTCACTGATGAGTTTGTCGCTGCGAAATATATCCACCTGTTGAAACATCGAGTGCAGCCAGAGATTCGTCGGGCCCACCGTTGCAGCTTGGGTGATTCTGGAGCCATCCCCATTGACGACCTTGGCTTTCACATACAAGTGTGTATGGGCTAAATCCACATAGGCCGTATCCGCATTACTGATGGTGAACTCGATGGACTCTGTTTCGTTGATGCTGGAGAGCGGGAGATGCTTCACCCATAATCCTTGTTCGGCACTGGTCTGTGGTCCACAAATCAAATTCACTGTTGGTGGAGGGGCAGGACTCTGTGTGGATCAAGGACATGTTTTAAGAAAACATATCCTGGGTCTTCGATGTGCGTCGTCGCTGGGTCGGTCGTCGACTGGTGCGTGGTTTCGGTGGGGCAGCTCTTTTATTCCCTACGGTACGGTGTGCTTTGGCCACCAAGACGCCTCCCGCTTCTTTGGACCGCCGTGTCAAGGCTTCTTTGGGTGCCGTACCCCCCAAGACATCACCGGCCACTTGCAGTCCACTGCGTACCGCTTGTTTGCCGATTGCTTTCACCCCGCGCGTCACCAAGGGCAGGAACGTTTTGACGATGCTGCCGAGTATGTTCCCCAGCCCATGTCCTCGTTGCATGCGTGCACCGCTAAAGACCGGAAAGCCACCACCGGCCTGTTGGGCATAATAGACCATATAGCTGCGTGCATCGCACTCGTAAGGTACTTTCATTATGCAAAGTGGGGAGCACGTGCTTGTCGAAAATGAAGTGTCAGCACCACTTTCCCGCGTTCGAATGCCACCGGTCGTCCCGTGTCATCTCTTATATCCACCGTGATAATGTTGATGTCGGTTTGTCGTACGGGCAAGTAGAGCATGTGGGTGAAACTGTGGGTGACTTGATCTCCATACGTCTTTTTAATGGGGACCACCCGTAACAGAGGTGTGTTGATATCGCCCACGATGTGGTTGTCCACCACGTCCGAGTAGACGTAGAGTCCGTACATACCCGACTTCATATCCATCGGGATCTCGCCTTGGTGGGCAGTGGGACCAGCGAACGTCCGTAGATCGAAACCCAGCATTTGCTGTAGGATAGGACTCAGTACGACACTCGCGTTGGCGGTGACGATAAGCTGTGCCTTGTCGTTGTGCGCGTTGTAATCGAAGTCCACGTGATTCTTGAAGGGAAAGGATTTGATGGGTTTTGAAGTATTCGTGCCCTCCCGTAGAGCCTTATAATGCAACAGTCTTGTCAGCCCACCCATGAACTCCTTGGGGGTATCGTATTGGCCTTCGGGGAGGGTGAGTCGGGTGTTTTTGCCTTCGTAGGTCACCTCGTACCACACTTCATTGGCTCGCACGTTGTACAACGAGTAAGGGTATTGGATATCCACGAGGCCACATTCCCATCGTCCAGGTAAATGCAACGGTTGCGATAACTGGGTGACGTACTTGGCCACGGTGTTGTCAGGAAACACATCCAGCGAACTGTTACTGGGTAGGGCGAGGTAAAACATGGCGACTGAGCTGTCCTGCTGCTGCTGTTGGTTTTAATAGGTGTTCCAGGCCTTGGGCGGTTGTGTCCGGCGTCGTGTTCGTCGCGGTGACTTGCTACGTGTCACGGCTCTGGAGATGTGGGGTGTCCTGATCGAGGGTGGTTTTTTAAAGGCCTGAAAAGAAGGTGCTCGTTGTGGTGGTGGTGTTTTGGGGGGTGACTCCGGTTCCCATTCGGATTCCCAAGAAGGTAGTGGGCCACTCGGCGATTGCTGGGTTCGCTGCATAAAGGCCCAGCGGTGGGGTTCCCCACCAATTCCTGTGGTACATGCATGTCTTTCAAGCCTTGAGCGAAGACCTCCCATCCTCGAGGATCCGTGTGCGATCTGCGTTTACGCATCAGGTCATTCAATAAATCCGTCATGTGGGTGCCGGGGACCACCTGATTCTGTACCAGGAGTTCGCCTTTATCATTCCAAGTCATGTTAGGATTCTGTTTCATCCGTTGTAATACCAGGCCAGCTTGTTTCTTGAACGATGCAGGTACACTCTTCAGCACTTCGTCTTCCACCCCTGTGGGGCTGTGGGTGCTACCCCTGGTAATGTCGGCTGTTGGAGCGGTGCTGAGGTCGGCGGTGTGTCACGTGGTGGTGGTGGGGTAGAGAAGGTTTTGTATTGGTCCATGAACGTCATGTACCGTTGAAGCGTCTCATTGTACCGTTGTACTTTCTCACTGTCGCTTAACCCTAGCCTGGTCTCTGTAAGATCTGTTGCATCTCTCCATCGAGGGTGTTTATGGTCTTCACCGTAGGTAGGACAGGGTAGGGCGATTGGAGGTTTTGAAGGAACCGTGGTCCTACGAGGACCATTTTTTTCGTGTGGTTCATTGTCGGCCGAAGAGTCCACCCAATACTGGATCCAACACGGAAGCGGCCAACGGTGCTAAGATGGCCCCGAGAAACCCGCCTTTCTGTAACACCTTTTTCTTTTGTGTTTGAGGGAGCCGCTTCTGGACTAAGGTTTGGAGACCTGTCTTATGCTTGGCCAACTTGGTCTTCTGAGCCGGAGTCAGTGGTACGTTGCCTTTTAACAGGTTGTACCCGATCTCGCACAGACAGCGTACAAGGTCAGGGTCCGCACCGCGTACAATGGTTCGGACCAACTCGGGTGGGGCCGTCTTCAATACACGGAGCGTGGGAGCGTGCTTCCGTACTCGCGCAGACATCATGTACAACTAATGCCAGAACCCACAACTCTGCCCTTTTTATCTACCTCAGAGAACAGAGACAAAGTCAACCATGCTGTGGTATTCATTCTTTTTATTATCCCCATCATCAAACACACACTCCAGCTGGGGGAGCCACTGTGGGTGTGTTTACATTATTTTTGCATGTACACGTGGTGGGCCTCTCCGGGAAAGATGCCGGTCCGTAGTCGAAGGTGGTCGGGGGTGGCTTGCTTGAGGTCGAAGAGCATATACCCGTGCTGAGGGGTTGTGGCATCTTTAAAGGCTTCCAACGCAAACGATGTGCGGCCGGGATAGATCTGTCTCGCCAGGTGCAGCAGTTGAGTGGTATCTCTCGGGTTTTTTAAGACCACCAGGTAGTGGGCATTTAAGCTGATGTTGCGATGTTCTTTGTTTTTACTGAACAGATTCTGCACAATGTAGATGATGCTGAGCCGTCGATGGTGGCTGCCTTTGGTAAAGAGTTGGGTGACCCGCGCATCCGTCTCCGCCATGAGATCATCCAGAACCACCATGGTGTCGGGTTCCAAATCGGCCAGGTAGGGTAGGCCTTCCACGAATGTGATGTGGGGCATTGCTGCATACGCTTCCTGCCATTCTCCGTAACACCACACGACTCGGGCAATGGGTTGGGTGATCATGCTGTCGGTGTGTGGAAGGAGCTTCCTGACGAAGTGCGTTTTGCCGGAGCCCGTCGGTCCTGCGATGACGCAAGTGAAGGGATGCTGCCACCGAGGGTCCATGGTTCGAGCTGTATGCGCTGTCGTGGTAACCCGCTCTTGTAAATTTCGTACGAGTGAACTGGAGTGGTGGTGGTGGGTACAACGTCGGTCGTCGTTGTCTGTTCACTGCGAGTGATGATGGTGGTGGGTACAACGTCGGTCGTCGTTGTCTGTGTTCACTGTGAGGGATGAAATTCGGTGGGTCTTCAGACGTAGTGGGTGTTCTTGGTGTAGGTGTGGAGCTCGACGTGGCTTGTACACGGGGTGTGGTGGTGACTGGGCTCCGCACGGAGTTGACTGGTGCTATCTGTAGACCGGTTTCACTGGTGGCTGGTGTTCTCAGTTGGTCAAGTAACGTGCTGACATAGGCTACGTCGTAAAACACACCTCCGTACAACACACTCAGCAGGGTTAGCAATATCACCACAAAGCCCACTTGCGCTTTTCGCGTTTTGGGAGACGCTGTGTTCAGAGGCAGCTGCTGTTTGTCCATAGCACTGTGGTCGGACGTGGAATGAAGATTGACGGCAGTGGTGTCTGGCTTTATAGTCGTTTCACCTGGTTGGCAGCGACCCAGGAATTGAAGGAACTGGGCCAGCCTTGCCATTTGACGAAATGAAACAGTTTGCCACGTCGACGTTCCGTTTTCAAAATCTGCTCCACCGTGTAGTAGTCTTGCTGTGTTTTTACGACAGGCTGTAATTCCGTCTCGTAAAACGTCCCTAGCAACGGTTTCCCTTGAAGATCTTCCAGTTCATAGACTCGCTGCCGTCGGGGTAGGCGCCGTTTAATCAGGAAGTGCTCATCGCTCCAGTTGGGCAAGTAACTTTTCTCAAATTGACCTTTGACTTTACTGACCCGTACAGGGTCCCCGACCTTGAACACCGCCTTCGTCGTTCGCTGCGATTGCCTGGGGTACAAGACACGCCGGACTTGGGCTTCATTGCGTTGGGTCACGGTAATGGGGGCTCTCTCTATACTCCGACGATAGGCTCGATTGTAACCCCTCACAAGTTTCGGGAGAACATCGATGTACCGCCTTGTATTCTTATAGGTGAAATATTTATACATGCTGCCTTTGAATGTCCTGTTGAACCTTTCCACCACGGAAGCCTTGGTCTCGTTGTACGTATGGAAGAAAAACACCTTCTGGGCTTTCAGAAACTGTTGGAACGGTCTGTTGAGGAATTCCTTGCCTTCGTCGGTTTGCAAATACAAAGGTTTGCGCCCGGTCTTGAAGATGTCTTTGAACGCCGCTATGAGATTCTCCCCCGTTTTCGTCCGGATGGGTACCACCCACGCATACTTGGATAGGATATCGATGCACGTCAAGATATACCGATTCCCATCGTTGTGTTTGGCAAAGGCGCTCATATCGACCAAATCCGCTTGCCACTGGGCATCTATTCCTCCCACGATGACCCGGTTCCGTAGAAAATGGCGACGGACAGCTCGATGTAATGTATAGGTGTCTTGTTTTCTTAACCAATCTCGGACTTGGGCACGTTGTATCCCCTGGGGTTTGGCCGCTCGATAGAGAGCCGACAATGCACTATAGGCCGCCGGACTGTCGGGACTGTAGTATAAGTTATTCAACACCTTCTCCCAGCGCTTCATGGTGACAGATGATGATGGACCCTGGCTCTATCGTTTATTTATAACGGGTATATCTTGGGCCGGAGTTTCTTTCTGATTTTCTTCGTTGGCTTCCACAGTGTCCATGGTAAATGACCAGTCCAACTCGTCTGATGACCGCTTGATAAACACTTGATCCACATCTACTACGGCATCTTCCAATGCAGACCATAGATCAGGGTGAAGGGTAAAATGCACTGTACCCCCATCTAGCCGAGCCAATTGAGCAAAGAAAGGGCCGCGTCGGATGTACACATCGTGACACAAGTGGATGAGGTCGCCGTCCAGTTCACCAGACAACACCCGTTTGAATTTGGTCCAGCCCTCTCGGGACAGACGAATGTGAGCCGCGCACGGTTGTGTAGGGTCCGTGTCTCCCACCTCCTCCATGATATCGACCTTATCCGCATACACGTGCAGGAAAACCTCCAGAGGTCAAGCTGAGATACGCCAGTATTATATGCTCAAATACTTAGTCAGTACGTGAATGGTACCAGATTTGACTGTCTCATAAATATTTATAAGGAGAACGTGAGATCAAGACGATCGGTGGTCAAAGTCTGGCAGGGTAATCAATGGCATCGTCGTCTGGTTCATGGCTAGACATTTGTTCGTGGAGTTCTGCGCTGCTTCTGTCAGGGCTTTGCGGGCCCACTCCAACTCGTCGATGATGATCCGCTCGTCCGGTGTAAACTCCGGCGCTGGTCGACCAGGCACCACTTTTATCAGAGGCTGTCCACAGATCCCGGGGTCTGAGGTGAAGCTCGCCGGCCACAGTCTTAGTGGCTGGCCAGGCGTGGGAAGAAGAAGGTCACGGTTTTACGTAGATGGCATTTATCTGCTTATTGGATGAATTGTCAGGAAATCGGAAACAGCCGCTCAACACCCGTTTAAATTTGGTCCAGCCGTCACGGTGTAGCGTAACCGTATTCGATACGGTCTCAGCGCGCGACCGGCAAACATCTCCACGGTCTTCCACGAGGGTGACTTTATCTTCATAGACGTGTAACCCCACCCGGGGTGTAAGGGGAAGGATGGCTCGTAGGACTGGTGACATGCTTGATCCAATGACGAACGGTGAATGACACACACACTGTCTGACCCTCGTATTTATTGGTGAGGTCCCACTGTCAATGCCACAGCGCCAGGGTCAATAGGGCACAGACTATTTTGAGGCCAACCAGCCGTCGTTGGTTCCGGCGTGAGCGCTCGTGGTCCATAGCCCGAGCATCAAGGATGGCTGTCATAGTCCAGTAGTGGTGAGTGATGGCACACCTCTCCATCGAGTGCACTCTGTCGAGGACCGCTTCTGTGAACTCGTTCAGGATCTGGCGTCGCCCGTCGTTGTCGTCGCCATCTGCAAACATGGACCGGACCACTGCTCGGTAACCCGTGAGTGAATTAACCACGGTGGCATGCTGTAAAATGCGAGTCGCATAGGGCTGGATCTCCGTCATGGCTCTGCAACCGTAGAAATGAAGGTGTGGGATCCAGAGGGACGTGTTTTATAGACCATGTCACACATGCGCGCCTAGATGTAGCTCTACGGGTGTAGTCCGTGATACGTACTATTCTGATTGGTTATGTGGCTCCTATAGAGATAGTACCTTATCGACAATGGGGACTACTTGTTCCACAGCCGTCCATAGATCGGGGTCCAGGGTAAAACCACCGTCGTTCAGACAGAGGAGTCGAGCGAAAAAGGGACCGGAGAAAATGTAGACGTCGTCACACAGGTGAATGCTATCACCGTGCAGGTCACCCAACAACACCCGTTTCAAGGTAGTCCATCCTTCCGGTGACAAAGAGACGTGCGCTTTGGGTTCAGGCGTACACCAACACCTAAGTCCGCTATCGATGAGGTCCACTCGTTTGGGGTACAACAATAGGGTGCAGCCAGGTGTAAGCCTCCGGGTAGCCACAGTGCCTTCTTTCACCTCGGGATGTAGTAAGTCATCCACCTCGGGGAGTACATCTTTCAGTGCCATCCATAAGGGTGGACAGAGTGTCATATAGGTACCGCCACTCTGTTCCAACCGGGGAAAAAGGAAATCCTCTACAGCAGTGCGTATGTGCACGCCGACTTCCACGTGCATGAAATCCCTTTCGGCGTCTTTTCCCTGTAACAATCGTGTCAATAGAGTCTAGCCTGATAGCGATAACAAAATCTTCACCTTCTGCGGTGCGTCTTGGACCAGCTCCAGGTGATAGTCATTGACGATGAGGTAGACGTTGGACGTCAGTTGGAATAACGCAAGCTCTGTTCCGCTCGCTGCCATGGTGGGAAATGAAAAGCGAACGGTTAGAGAGGTGGCTTTATAGTGTACCTGTTGGGTAGGGTTTTATACACCTTGTGAGTCATGGGCACTTGTTATACTCGCTTGCGCCATAAGGTCAATAAGGTTAGAAATGCGCTTTTTTCTACTACGGCCTGTGACGGCCCTTCGTGAATGGGCGTAACCTGTGAACATCATAGGAATGCATGTACTAACCTGTCTGTGGGGTTTTCCCACAATGTCGTTCACCTTCGTGTCTTTTCGGGTACGTCCGTGTCTTTTCGGTAAAGTCCGTGTCTTTTCGGTAAAGTCCGTGTCTTTTCGGTAACGTCCGTGTCTTTTCGGTAACGTCCGTATCTTTTCGGGTATATATGAGGGTCTTGAGGGGGGCGACTGTATGTGACGTGTTGTATGTGTTTTTCTCGGCGACGTCCGTGTCTATCATCCGGGCACATCACGTCTGCGCCTGCATTAGGGTATGTATGAGGGTCTCCATGCGCGCGCGCGCTGCGGATTCACCCACGCACTTCCGGATAACCTGCGCGCGCTGCGTCATCAGATCACCCCCACGCGCGCGCGCTGCGGCCGGGGCGGGCCGGGCCGGGCCGGGAAAAACCCCGGAGGTTGAACATCCGGACGCCTAAGAGAACATTGAAACTCTTCTGGGTTTGGAGGTGAAACCCGGAAGTGACGTCACAACCCACGTGACCTGCGCAGCAGAATGGAAACGACACCCTTGTCTAGCCCCCTCACATAGGCTTCACATGGATGCCTCACTCGATCCCATCGACCCACTAGTGGCCCACCTAGACCCCAAAACATCTATTTCCATACCCTTTGTCCACTGCGCATGCGCAGAGTTACGGTATTTCAACCCCGCACTCACCCCATCAGATGCCCCCTCACATAGGCTTCACATTGATACCTCACTCGATCCAATCGGCCCACTAGTGGCTCCCCTAGATCCCAAAACGTCTATTTCCATACACTTTGTCTATTGCGCATGCGCAGAATGACGATATTCCTACCCCACATCCATCCCATCGGTTGCCCCCTCACATAGGCTTCACATTGATACCTCACTCGACCCCATCGGACCATTAGTGGCCCACCTAGATCCCAAAACGTCCACCCCGTATGGACCTATACACCCATAGCCATGCAGTATAGGCCTATGGGCCTACCCAGGCCTCGGTGACTTTTTCCAAAAATTTCACCGTTTCGCTCCGGGACCCTTCCCATCGTGTTCTAAATGACGAGACGTGAAAAACAAATCCAAGCAACCCATATCACAATGAACGTGTGTGAATTTCCCAGGTTGGACCTATACCCCCCATGGCCAGCCTATGGGCCTATATACAGACCTCGGTGACTTTTCCCAAAAATTTCACCGATTCGCTCCAGGACCCTTCCCCTTGTCATTTTCTTGGCGAGACGAGAAAAACGCGACCCCACAAGCCATAGTAAAGCCCACGAAAAAAAAGGGACCATCCCCATACTCCATACAGGCATTTTCCCTTATATTGTATAATACAGACCCCTATTGTAGAGGTAAAGTCCGTGTTCCGCTTTTTATATTTTCGGAAAAAAATCCTAATTTTACATGCACCCACCCCATTGACTTGATAGGCAGGTCCCAATAATCCCGGGGCCCGATATTAGCCCTTTTGGCTAGAGTTGATAGGGGTTTTCCCCTATTTTAGGGGTAAAGTCCGTATTCCGATTTTTTTATATTTTCGGAAAAAAATCCTAATTTTACATGCACCCACCCCATTGACTTGATAGGCAGGTCCCGATAAGCCCGGGGACCGATATTAGCCCTTTTGGCTAGAGTTGATAGGGGTTTTCCCCTAGTTTAGGGGTAAAGTCCGTGTTCCGCTTTTTATATTTTTGGGTAAAGTCCGTGTTCCGCTTTTTATATTTTTGGGAAAAAATCCTAATTTTACATACACCCACCCATGACTGGATGCCCCTTCACGAATGCTTCACCTGATACCTCACTCGACCCATTCGGTCCACTAGAGACCCACTCCTGTCACAAAACGTCTATTCCCATACTCTTTTTAGGCATTCCCGGTATACATTAACATTGGAAGTCACTTGGTTGACATGGGACTACGTTCTGTCCGCGGAGGAATACAAAGGTTACAGGTTGCCGGAACTACTTTTGACCTCCACGTGACCTTGAGCTGGTGGCGCCCCCTGGCGCCCCAGGCGCCCCAGAGGTGAAAGGCGATGGGGCGTCCCCTATACCTTTAACCTGGAAAAAGGGGACCAAGAGTTACCTCCCTGGAAAATAAGAATGGATCGAGTTGCTCCCTACTACTAACAGAGCATAATACCATCTCGCAATGCTAGGCCATGATTAGTGTACATATCTTGGTTTCGTATATTTAGTTATACATGTATCACCCGAAACACGCATATGCGCGCGGCCGGGAATCCTGTCCAAAAATCTGACTGGTGGCTGGGGTATTATTAGACCCCCAGCGAGATGGTTGGTTAGTGACAAGGATATTATGTGAAGAACATCATGATTGCTTGCTGTAATCATTGAAAACTGTTGACAATTTTTTTAAAATTTTCATTTGATGTATATTTGGCTTTGATACCGGTACTAACAGAGCGTATCAAGGACACCACCCATAAATGCCGATACCTGAGCCAGGTAAAGTTTGATTAGATTTCACAAAAGAGCATGATATTGGCGTATCGTGTGGTAATAATTGTCAGTTAGATACACTTGAAACCGAGAAAAATATCAGGCTCAATCTCATCCGATTCCCATTTTTGAAATGACAAAACTCGTCCAGACCACATACATGTATGTTTGACGTAACCTATAGCTGTATTTCACCAATGTTCCATTGTCAAACAAGCAGATATCGAAAAGAAATGTAATAAGCTACCTACAAATGATTATTGGCCCATGGACAGGACTATTGATGCAGAATGAGACGATAGTCCAATATTATCGACTACACTGTCAGAAGGATTGGGTCAAACTCAGATATTTTTGCGTTCATCATAAACGTGATGAGAAGGTTTGTGTTCGATGCAGTGATGAGTGTGTATAAGAAAGAAGCTTTCCAAAGGAGTTGGCTTGGCGCATGAGAAGGATGTAAACATACGTCAATTGATATTGTCTGAACCTTCTCATGAAGACGAGTATCCTGCATGCCAGAAGCTCTGCTGTATATGTAATATTACAGCAGATCTGGTGATTTGGACACATTAGCTTCCTTTTGGTTCAAGGCGGCATATTGAAAATCCATGATATCGGTATAAGAAAACGCCAAAATCAGAAGAAAACCCGTTTCCAAACGTGAGTCGACCCTGTTTCACGTCAGTGATGTCTCTGGGCGCCAACAGTATAAAATTTGGGCATTTTGTCCTCACGAAACATAGCATTTGTGCAGAATTTAAAGAGATAAATTGTTGGCTTTGCTAACCTAACATATAAAGAAGAAGTTTGTATGTTACTACTCCTCTAAACGTTCGTGTAGCGTGTGAAGACACGCTGGGTTATTCTCCATGGTTTAGGGGTAAAGTCTGTGTTCCGTTTTTTTTTATACGCTCGCCAAAAAAGCGGCCGTATTATGTGATGGCGGTTCCCATCCGTCTGTCCGTCCGTCCGTCCGTCCCTCGTGTCCGGTCTATATCCGGGACAGTTTTCTATCTACAGTTCCAATTTTTTGTGAGTGGATACCCTACCAAAATGAAGGTCGAGGTCAGAGGTCAACGCTCTGTCCTGAAAAACAGAAAATCACTGAAATGTTCGTGTCCGGTCTGTATCTATGAATGATTTCTTCCACACTTGCAATTTTTATATACACTAGGTATTGAGACCATGTGCGGCTTACCGAAATTGGGTCACCTAGGCCTAAAAATCAGAAATCATTGATCATTGACATTTTTCTATCTACAGTTCTAATTTTTGGTGAGCGGATTCCCTGGGGGGTGGGGAAGATGTGTTGGATACCAAATGTAGGTCGAGGTCAGAGGTCAAAGGTCAGTGTGACTGCAAATTCAGGAAATTATTAAAAATTCTAATATTTCGAGAGTGGAATTAATGGGAGGAAATGAAGTGTCGCATGCCAAAAATAAGGTCAAGGTCACTGTGACCCCAAAATCATGATTTTTGTGTGACCAAAATTTAGGTCAAGGTCAATAGTCAAGGTCACTGTGACCCCCAGAATCAAGAAATTTAAAAAAATAACGTTTTTGTGTCAGTAGATACATTAGGAGGGCATGATCTGTCCCGTACTAAAATGTAGGTCAACGTTGAAGGTCAAGTTCCCTGTGACCCCAAAATTATGAAATTGTTAAAAATCATGATTTGTTGTCCATTGATTCATTGGAGGGAGAGAATGTGTCGTGTACCAAAATTTAGATAAAGCTCAAAGGTCAAGGTCACTGTAACGCAAAATCAGGAAATCATTAGAAAGATCTTTTTGCGCCTGTAGGGGGACACGATGTGTTACGTACCACTGTGGGTGAAAGGTCAAGGTCACTATCACCCCGAAATCCTGAAATCGTTAAAAATCATGATTTGTTTTGGCATTGATACATTAAGGGGAGACAATGTGTCATGTACCAAATTTAGTTCAAGGTCAAAGGTCAAGGTCACTGTGAACTCAAAATCAATAAATCATTAAAAGTCACATTTTCATATGCCTGTCAAAGACGAGGTCGTGTAAGACGATTGTGAGTTCTGTCCATCTATCCCGTCTATTCATCCATTAACATTTGTTGTCCGTGCGATATCTCTAGATTCTAGCTTTGGATTGTTACCAAACTTTGGGATATACCTTATGCGCATGGCAAAGAGGAGTCATATTCATTTTGAGATCGATTTGTCAAAGGTCAAGGTCGCAATCCCCCAAAACTGAATCCAGTTTAGCTGACTATACGTGTAAGGTTAGAATATTCAGAGTTGTCTCCCCTAAATGTATTTCGCATTTGTCCTGTGGAGTTGTCGCCTGTGTTTGATACATGTGAAAAACAGCTACATTCAGTTGAACTGTTGTGAAATTAAAACCACACATTTACTAATCTAACTGGGAGAGGGATACTTTATGTTTATTAACTCAAGAACAAAGGTTGAGTTCATCACTTTCTTCACAGTTTCCTTCCTTCGTGAATAAATTTGTCACCTAAAATGAATCTATTTGAAGGAAAACTAATATTTTCTTGTGTTTGACTATTGTCGATTTCATTGTGGATATGTGAGCTCTCGGCTCTTGTTTCAAGGGGACATAGTTACCAAGAGTTAAGCCCATTTTAGTTTATCATTTAACATAAGATGTGATGTATGTTATATTCACAGAAGCACAAAATCGTAGACCATTCTCTGGATTGCTAGTTACCAATTGGGATCAAGGCTACTAAACAATCTCGAAATTTGGACCTGGGTAATTCCAGATGTACGGGCGTATATTGAAGCCCCTTGGGCTCTTATTATTTCCGGGACAAATCATAATTTTACAAACACGCCTGCAGATGACCCCATACAAATTTACGTGGATTTTTCCTCATGGTCCAGGTGTAAAGTCCATGTTCCTCGTTTACAAAAATTTTGCTTGATTTAATGTACCGGTATAAGAAAAAGCCAAAATCAGACGGAAGCCCATTCCAAACGCCAGTCGTCCCTGTTTTACGTCACTTATGTCTCTGAGCGTTAACAATATAAAATTTGGGCATTTTTCTGCACAAAAGATAGCATTTTGTGCAGAACTAAAGAAATAAATTGTTGGCTTTGCTAATTTAACATTTAAAGAAGAAGATTGTATGTTACTACTGCTCTGAACGTTCGCGTAGCGTGTAGAGACAGGTATCCACTTGCACTTGTATACATGGCTCGACTGATAGTTCATGGCTTTTCATATCATTCAGTTTGTGGACTACTCCTCATCCTCCTAGAGCCTCATCTCATTCAGTTTAATGACCCATACCCATACTCCTAGAGCCATAGCTCATTCAGTTTGAGGACCGGTATCCAAACTCATTTCTTCTCAGATATACATGAAATCCACCCAGGAGATAGTGGGTCGTCCTGTGCGTGTGTTTCCAATGTTTTCATCTCCAATGCTGTGTTTGTGGGAGAATCTAATCATATTCTATCATTGCAAAACCTTGCACCAACAATGCCATGACAGTTTACGTCAATCGGTGATATTCGACGATGAAAGGCAAAGTGAAGACGAGTCGGCGATGACGCCGTTGAGTGGACAAGCACAAGTAGTCGTTAAAGCAAAACGGTAACCATTGTCAATTAAGCAAGAGAAATGTGCGCGCGTTCCTTAGATTCTGCATGGCTTATTGATAGGGCATAAGTGTTCGAGCAAGTAGTAGGAATTCTGAAATCTGGTATGATTGTTGCGCGGTCTGGATTACGCGATGTGGAATCACGTGGAACTGACGTCACATTGGGTGCGAGGTCACATCCGGGTCAAAGGCCACTTTCGGGCCAAACGTCGTGGGGGAGTGTCCAATTGGACTGGTGTGTAGGGGAAGTAATTCTATGGCGCGCATGCGCAGTTAACGAATTGTCTGTAAAAGGCATTTGAATGGACGTTTTGGGGTCGGGGTAGACCATCCGTGGTCCAAATGGGTCGCACGGGGCATCATTTTTTGGAGCATTCGTGGGGGGGGGGGGGGGGGTTCGACAGGGCTGGTGTGTAGTGGAAGTAAGGCTATGGCGCGCATGCGCAGTAGAAGAATGGTACTATCTTCGGTCCGGTCGGATATCATGTTAAAGCAGTCGCGGAGCAGAGTCACTGGTGTGTGGTGGAAATGCCGTCAATCTTCACATGCGTAATGGGAAAGGGCATTTCAGTGGCGGTTTTGGGTTAGAGATGGACCATCCGTGGTCCAAATGGCGCGTGGGAGGTATCCTATTGAAGCTTTTATCGGGTAGACCCAGACTGGGGGTGAAACGCGCATGACCCCGGAGGAGTAGGAGAGAGGGCGCTTTCGAAGGTGCTGACTATGTCCAGCCAGGCACTTCAAGGTTGTACACATAGCAATATATGCAGCGAGAGTAGGAGAATCCCCACATAGCGCTTTAATGCATATTCCAACGCCTTTATGCCCTTCTTAACGCCGGTCTCAACGCTTCAACGCCATGATGCAGATAGATGAGAGAAGGAGAGAGCAACACGTGAACATGGTTAAGATAGTTTATACTACCCAATGTTACATCATACGGGTACTCTGGTGCATCATATAGCCTAACAACTACAGGTGTCAGACGGTACCACGAGGTGGGGGGACATACGCACGATGATGCCACTTCCGTGATGACATTACTTTCGGTGCTATCAGGGGAGCACACTTCCACGCGGAGGCGTCACTTCCTAGGGTGACGTTACTATCGGTGATGATCCTTTCATCAAGGGTCAGGGGCCAATGATCAAAGCATGTTCGTTTCATTTTAGGATTGACAATACATTAAGACGTTACGACAGGGCGTTGATGCGTTAAGATAGGGCGTTAAGGCGTTGAGACGGGCGTTAAGTCGTTAAGATAGGGCGTTAATGCGTTAACATAGGCCGTTAAGGCGCTGAGATTGGCGTTAATGGGTAACGACTGGCGTTGACAGGCGTCACTGTATTTCGATGAATTCGTGTTAATTCCATGGGATTTCTAGACCCATCAGAGATTCCGAGCGAATTCGCCAGGGCGTTGAAGCTCTAAGCTAGGCGGATGGCGGACGTTATGGTGTTACGTCTATACAAGGAAGCGTATCTCAAAAACGTGCACTTCAGCCGTCATCATGGGTTATCATGTTCCCCAGACACTACGATATTATGCGACACCAGAAGAATGGTATGAAGGCACCAAGGCGCAAGAAGCCAATTCAGATGCCGGGAGTATAACAGCTGGTTCTGAGAGTCCATCGACTGATATCGATGAAGAGTCTGCTGAAAGTCTATCTACTGATACAGAGAGCTCGACCTCAGATAGTCAGACTACGTCCCAGGGCAGCTTCAGTGAGGAAGAACCCACCTTTTGGAATCGTATTGTGACAGCAGCTTTAATACCCATGGGATGATGCCGGACAGGACAACTTTCAAAAGACTCACATCCAAATCCATCCTGCATCAGCCATAGTGATCTATGAGTGGTATAGTCTGCTGCAGCTTGAAATTAAAGGCGGCCCCATGCATAGGTGCATCATGAAGACCAAGCGTCACTTGAAAGAGGATATGGGACTACCGCCCATCGAGGCCCTGCGAAATGCTATCAAAGTGTGCAAACAGCTACATGACATGTTGCAGTTACAGTATCCTGACCTGCCCGAAGATGAGTAGGGATACGTCTAACGGACAAGAGCGAACATGGTCGAAGTTTGACGCAACAGCAAATGGTGGCTTTTGATGAAAACTTGATGTGAACGTCTTATCTTTCTTTCTCTCGCCTGTCTGCATCATGGCGTTAAGATGTGCAGAGAGGGCATTAAGGCATTAAGATAGGGCGTTATGGCATTACGATATGCGTTGCGTGGGGGTTCCCTTTCTCTCGCTGCATGTATTGCTATGCATATAACCTTGAATTTCCTGTGATATAGTCCGCATCACCGGAAGTGCCTTTTCTCCACTACTCCTCAGTGCGCATGGGCGTTTCACCCTCAGTCTGGCTCTACCCTATGAGTATCCCCACGCGCCATTTATACCACGGATGGTCTATCTCTACCCTAAAAAAGCCACTGAAATGCCCTTTGTCCTCTTCGCATGCGCAGATGATGTAGATTGTAGATCAGTTGTAGATTCGAGCGCATGAGATAGTTATTAAGTCGCGCGCACGAGATAATCGACAAATAGAAGTTGAAGAAAGAATTGTACGGAAGCATGGAAGGGACATGGAAACTTTTTCTTCGAAATTACTTCGGACCTTGACATAATTAACCAATTAAATCTCCGAATTATTGTGTGCCATTTTCTATTCCAATTGAAGAGGACAACTATCTATCAACGCCATGCATACTAAGATAAATTCCACAAAAGAAATCAACTCGGAATTAATTAAAGGAATGCCGTTATAAATACAAAAAAAGAGTGGGGAGAGGTTGACGCATATTTATGTGCAATTATTGACGAGCGTTGATAGGATATTTTAAGGCTTTGTTATGGCATCCTTTCTTGCAACCTCACCATGACAAGTCTTCTTTACCATTTATAGAAGTAATACTAGAATTCATTTGCAAAAAAATTCTCGCCCATGTCAAAGGTGTATAACATGGGAAGACAATGCTATAATTACAGCATTGCAAAACATCTAAGCATAAAAGATATACTGGATAATTCTGAAAATTAAGAAAATCTGTCTACTTCAATTCTCCATAGACATCGCAAATATAACAGTATTTTGCATTCTTGAAGGTGAAAACACCCATAGTTCCAATGCTCAGGAACAGACAGGGATGCATCGTCTTGCGAGGCTGGACCATACCCAATTTCATAGGCACTATTCTTCCGAAGCTGTAATAAAGATCTGGGAAACATCACAGAAATCAATACACTTTGTAAATGCAGGTCACCTAGAATTCGGATCCTATTCAAGCCTCTCAAACCCCCGATAACAGTTTCAGGCAGTCCAGTTTATTGAAGCAACCTGCCACTCATTTACATTCAAAGACATGTTTCCTGGGGACTACAGTCACTGCACTTGATTCAGTGGTTCACCTGACTATCTGACATGTCTGGCCAGTATTATGAATATTCAACCCCAAATGCTTTTGGAGAATGTAAACACCCATATTTTCAAAATATTTTCCATTATGTTGTGAATCCTAGATAAATAAGGTTAGATAATATTGATAGAAATCTTTTGCGAAGCATTTCTTTGAACTACGTTTCAATATTGCTCTACACATGGGAGCTCCCGCTTGTAGCCTTGTTGTATTTTATCTTATTTTGAGTGCTTAAATGGATGCCACAACAAAGGCCTTATTTATTAGAGATTTTTTGTCGATCTTTAGCTAATGTGTATTGCTTTAGCCATATCTAGAATAAAACATATATTTTGTATCTGTCTATCTCTCTGGCCTGTAGTATCGTAGGACTCATGATCATTTTTTCCATGGCCCTTCATGCTTCCGAAGTTTTCATCATAATACACACTATTCATAACAGAATATCTGGCCCATTTCTATTGGTTGATTATCTCGTGCGCACGACTTAACAAGTATCTTGTACGCACGACTTAACAATTATCGCATGCTCACGACTTAACAATTGTCTCGTGCGCACGGCTTAACCCTACCTGGCCTGGGGGGGGGGGGGGCATTATCGCCCCCCTACCAAACTCTCTGCGCTATCTCCGGAACGACGAAAAATGGACTGATGAAACTCCGGTATTTTATAGTTTATCATATTGGGGTCATTTTGAACCCATTTGCATAACCCCCTGAGCAGAGGATCATGGCTAAATTCAAGATGGCAGCCACGTGGGGTACCAGAAAAGTGATGTTTCTGTCATATTTCTTCAAAATTTCTGCTTTTCCGCGATGAAAAGTGGACAAAAACTATTTTATTTCACATCACATTAATATTTACTAATTTATCATGCAGTTTTTGCGGAGAAATTGCATAAATATAAAATTCGGAAAATCCGACCGAAAAATCGACCCAAAAATGTCGTTTTTGAAAATGACGTCACTGTGACGTCATTAAAGCGGCCATCTTGGATTTTTTTTACATTTTCTGGTAGAGCTTGACCTAAGGGTATAGTGTGGTACCCAGGCCTGGACAGGTCCCAAAAAGCCCAGGCCAGATAGGGTTAACAGTTAACTCGTGCGCATGGCTTAGTGAAAATAATAAATTACGGCTCCGTTGATTGTTCCTCAGAAATATTACCGTCCGGCCAAGTTTGAAATTTCATCTGATACTTCAACCAGTTAGGCGAAGATTGTCCAAATAATTGCATGTTTATCTATCTCTATAGAAATGATATTGTATGCCTACTTTGTTTCCATTTTATCTTTCGCAGGTAGCTGGAGTGCTTGACGAACCCGCTGTAAGACGATATGCACAGCATGCCGAAGTCGACACTGATGCTGGTTTTTGTATCGCTTATCATAGGGGTAATGCTGGTGATCTACAAACTGAGGACTGTCCTTGGTACGAGTGAATCCAGATCTATAGAGATAAGGTCATATGTTAGAACGGTTGGAAGTGGCGATGCTGTTGAACACCCGAATGCTAACCAGAATTTAACTATTTCGTCTTCTGTACGAAAGACTAACCCGGATGTAAGTCTGGACGTTAAACGAAAAAGTAACGCGAATGTAGGCCTAATGGACAGCCAAGCTATGATAGAACAATTATTTCAGGAAGTGCGGTACTTTGATCTGTCTAAAACATTCAGCGGTGTTAAAAGGAGAAACGTTACGTTATCGCCAATCGAACGAAGCCGAGTGAAAGTTTGTGTGAATTTTGCAGGGGAGGACTATCAGCGCAGTGAATCCACCTTCTGGGGGATAGCGTCACTCCGTTGGACGCATCACACATATCTGAATAGCGACAGTGTTGTCGTGGAGGTCGGCGGAAACGTGGGGCTGGATGCGGAAGAATTCATCAAACTGTATAATATCACACTTGTTACGTTTGAGATTTTGCCCACCTACGCCGCAAAGCTCAGAAAGAAGTTCAGAGACAATACCAAAGTCGACGTCATCAATCTTGGATTAGGTGCCGGAAATGACGTCACAAAGATACTGATAACAGGGGAAGATGGAGACGCGTCTTCCATGTTCGCCAAGGGGGATAACTCCGGTGGGGAATGGGTGATTATCCGTAACACCACAGAAGTTTTCACACAAATGGGCCTGGGAGCACATAAGATAGATTTGCTTCATGTTAATTGCGAAGGCTGTGAGTTTGATGTTCTGGAAGCCATCACTCGATCAGATATGATAATGAACATCCGGAATATACAGTTTGCTACACATTCACAATTCAGTAACAGGATAAGTAACCTTACTGAAAGGTATTGTAAGTTACAAGAAAGACTGAAAAGGACTCATCAGATCAGCTATCAGTATAAAGTTTTGTGGGAAAGTTGGACCCTGAAATAGAAATGCAGTGGAAGTGTAGCGATAGGGGCAACTCTCATTGTAAATCTTAAATAAACGAGGCCCATTAACAGATTTACACTGTTTGCCTCGGGTCCTTTCACTTAGGCGCAACGTCACAAAGCCATTATTATGATGTAGCTCTTCGTTTTGTGAGGTGCCAGCTTTTTGACGTTGTCTTGAAATGTTACTGCACGTGTTGAAGGACATGCATATTTTTGATATTATACATTCCACCCAAGTTCTTCCAAAAAATCCACCTATGCATTGTAGTTTTGCTCTAACGCCGACATGAGACCTGAGCTCAACACAAATCTAAGTTCCACCCTGAGGTACATGCAGGCATCGTCGTGATATGACTGGAAAATTGTCGAAAACAAGGTTATATCCTAATCACTCACTCATTCACTCTCTCAGCCTATTGACTCGTGACCATATGGTGATTAAATGCCCAATTGGGTGCTCAAGGGCTTACCTGGGGAAAACTAAACAGAATAATCTCAAGGGCTTACCTGGGGAAAACTAAACAGAATAATCTCAAGGGCTTACCTGGGGAAAACTAAACAGAATAATCTCAAGGGCTTACCTGGGGAAAACTAAACAGAATAATCTCAAGGGCTTACCTGGGGAAAACTAAACAGAATAATCTCAAGGGCTTACCTGGGGAAAACTAAACAGAATAATCTCAAGGGCTTACCTGGGGAAAACTAAACAGAATAATCTCGCCAACATCAGGATATTGGTTCCAAATTTCAAGATTCAAAGTCCAAAATAGCTGCTTTGAATGAATGCTAGGCGGATGGTCATCGACACCAAATGTAACTTTTGATGGTATAGTTTGCTACTAATTAGAGCATTTCCACAAAGTGGATGCTCTTATGTATTACCGGGAAACTACTCCGTCGCCGCCGCCGCCGTCGCCATATTTTTGAAACCGTTGAGGATTTTTTGATAAATTTTCTTTGCAATCTAGCTGGGTTTGGGGAATATTTCTGATTGTGTTTTTGTGTTTTTATTGGACCACTAGATGGCGCTGTAGTTAATTATTAACCTTTCCGATACGATTTTTTATTTTATCACTAGATGGCGCTGTAGTCATGAACATTATAAACAGTTCTGACATGATATTTTTTCAATGGCTTTGCTGATTGTCACGAAATTTGAATATAGTTATCTTGTAGGATAGACACAGAGCTGAAAAAGTTTTGGTGGCATTACCTTTACCCTAAGGGCATGATTTTGGCAACTTGAGAGGGAATGTTATTCCCAAAATGAAAATTTACCGATTTGAACAGAGAGAAGTTGTTTAGTGTTGTATTCCAGGTCGCAGAAGATGGCTGAACCAGTAATTTATTTCCTTGGTGATTTAAACATGTACAAATGTGACATTTCAAAGTCAGATAATACATGTATGTATAATTAAATTGTATAAAAATGTTCAGTGGTCTTAGTTGCATTGACATTGTACATATTAACTGAACATAGTTTATAAATTTTGCTGACAGCGTTGTGATGATGATGACGCGTACATGTACAGGCTAACGTGTGAATCAAACCATAGAAATACTTCTAGCATAAGTAGTATAGAAAAGCTAAAAAAGGTCGTATTGACCCCTTTGCACTTAAACTTGAGGGGTAACTCTTGATTTCCCTAAAGAATCCGACAGGGGGCGCCACCAGCGCAAGAGAGCTCCCCGCAAAAGGGAGGTAACTCTCGATGCACTTTTGTGGTTTTTGGCAAATGCCGGGTTATCTTCCCTGATTCGAACATTTGCATATTAAATCTATACGAGAAAATGCCTGTATGGGGTATGGATGGTCCGATTGGGTCGTATGAGGTATCAATGTGAAGCATTCGTGAAGGGGCATCTTATGGGCTGGGTGCGGGGTTGAAATAGCGTCATTCTGCGCATGCGAGGTGGACCAAGGGTATGGGAATAGACGTTTTGGGGTCTAGGGGAGCCACTAATGGTCCAATTGGGTCATATGAGGTATCAATGTGAAGCCTATGTGAGGGGACATCCGACGGGTGGGTGTGGGGTTGGAATATCGGCATCCTGCGCATGCGCAGTAGACCAAGGGTATGGAACTAGACGTTTTGGGATCTAGGGGATCTATTGGTCTGATTGGGTCGAGTGAGGTATCCATGTGAAACCTATGTGAGGGGGCATCCGATGGGGTGGGTGTGGGTTGAAATATGGGCATTCTGCGCATGCGCAGTAGACCAAGGGTATGGAAATAGACGTTTTCGGGTCGTTGTGGGCCACTAGTGGACCTATGGAGTAGTATGAGGTATCAATGTGAAGCACACATGAGGGGGCATCCGCCTGGACTAGTGTCTCGGCCGTTGTCAACATTCTGCGCATGCGCAGACAGGGAATTGTGGGAAAAGGATATGGAGATAGACGTTTTGGGATCTAGGTAAGCCCCTAGTGGGCCGCTGGAGTTGTATGGGGTATCAATGTGAAGCCTATGTGAGGGGGCATCTGACTGAACTAGTGGCTCGGTCGTGGTCAACATTCTGCGCATGCGAAGACAGGGAATTGTGGGAAAAGGGTATGGAAATAGACGTTTTGGGGTCGAGGTGGCCCACTATTGAACCTACGGAGTCGTATGAGGTATCCATGTGAAGCAGTCGTGAAGGAGCATCCGATGGGGTGGGTGACACGTGGAACTGACGTCATTCTGCGCATGCGCAGTAGACAAAGTGTATGGAAATAGACGTTTTGGTATCTAGGGGAGCCCCTAGTGGGCCGATTGGGTCGAGTGAGGTATCCATGTGAAGCCTATGTGAGGGGGCATCTGCCTGGACTAGCGTCGCGGTCGTTGTCAACATTCTGCGCATGCGCAGGCAGAGAATTGTGGGAAAAGGGTATGGAAATAGACATTGTGGATCACTATGGGTCCGCTGGAGTCGAGTGAGGTATCAATGTAAAGCAGTCGTGAAGGGGCAGCCACCTGGACTAGTGTGTCGTTCGTGTTCAACACTCTGCGAGTGCGCAGACAGGGAATTGTGGGAAAAGGGTATGGAAATAGACATTGTGGATCACTATGGGTCCGATGGAGTCGTATGAGGTCTTATTTTGAAGCTCTCATGAAGGAGCATCCGACTGGACTGATGGTTCGTCCGTGTTCAAGAGTCTGCGCATGCGCAGTCTGACCGTAGTATAGAAATATACACATGGGCGTGTGTTTGGGGTACTCAACCCCTATGGATCCATGGTTGTGGTTTGGTGGTGCGGGTTCTGCGCAAGTGGGTGTGACGTCACTTCGGGTTTCACTAAAACTACCTCCGAACACAGAAGAGTTCCAATTTATCCTTAGACCTTATGCATGTACTTTCAACATCCGGGTTTCCCACCGCTATGGAATGCATGTATCCCGTAATGCCCACTCTTACCCTAGACCAAAGCATGTACTTGGTCTGTGGGCTGATTTCATTGGCTCTCTATTTTACTGCAGTGCTCTTGCATTGTTTTCTAGGCATTGATGGGTTACATTTGATCCCATCCTAGGCCACTGATTGGCTATTTTTCTCAGCCCATTTATGAACTGAATCCCCACATGTCCCACATTGGGCATTCATGCTCATACAGAAAACACGCAAGACAGAGTTTTGAGATCTCTTTTTTTTTATTCAGTGAACAACAACGTGAGAACAACCACGTGAAAAAACTGAAGCCCAGAACAGGGGGCTTTACGTGAAAAAACTTAAGCCCAGAACGGGACTTGTACATTGAAATGAACGGCAGCCCAGTCATATACGAGTACATCTCGGTCCTCGGCCTCGGGGTACTCGTCAAACATGTGAACGATCGTCTGCATGGAATGTCCCCGACATCGATGGTACAGGTAAAACAAGCAATATTGTCCGCACACACTACTGGTCAGGCTTTGCAACGTTTCGGTATTCCAACACCACGCCTCTGTGCCTTGATCCATGAAGTCTGTTAAATCGGAATGGAGGGGTGGTAGGCCGTACGGGTCAAAGTATTCGCCCTGTTCTTCTGTCAAGTACACGGCCACCCAGTGTTGACAGGGTCGATCCATCGGGTCTGTATTCAGGACGTGACCACAGGATACACACGGTCTAATGGGAACACGTCTCGGGCGAACACTCCTTGAAATACCATGCGTGTCCCTGGGTCATTCTCCAGTACTGTGCGTATCTGGTCTGTATCCATGTTAGGCGGCAAAGTCACACAGGACGTTACGGCTTTTATCTATTTGAATAATGTTGTCAAACTCAGCGTAGCAAATCACATTGATGGTTTTCGGTAAAGGTGTCCCGAAATGCAGTTCCAAGCGTAAGTTGCCTTTCTTGACGAGACTCAGTTGATGATCGTTGTCTAAGGTGGGGGTCAGATCGAAACAGAACAATGTGTATCCTTTGCCGAAATCGTCTCGACTGATCATATTTCCCTCGTCTTGGTTGATTTGGCCAGTTGCTGTGAAGAGGTTCAGATAGCTCCGGATGTAATTGGCCGTTCCAAAGTAAGGTTGTAAGGGGCGTGCCGGTACCTGTTGGCCATCCACATGCAGGGCCACGAAATTGATGTTGAACGCTTTTAGGTTGATCGGATTCCTCGAGAGTGTCCCATTATAACTGACGTTCTCCACACAGGCTAGGGTTAAACGCTTCGGCAAATCCCCCAGGAACAGGTTTTCTTGATTGACAATCATATTTCCTTTAGGGACGGAAAAGACCTTGGTCTGTACTCGTCGAATCGGGTACTGGGCTGGTTTTTTCTCCAAGGCTCTGATGTGCCCCAACTGTACACCTGGGCTCGGTTTCACTTTGTGTACAAACAGACTGGCCTCTTGGATGACAATGTTAAACTCGAGGTCCTCACTCGGGGCCATCAAGGTAAACGCAGGCGTTGCGCGCACTAGTCGTATTTTGACAGGTACTCCATTCAAGAGGTATCGGTCCTGCATGAATAAGTCCGCATGCAGACGTCCCATCATATCGACCGAGTGACTCTCTGCTGTGGCATCCACTCTCTGTATAGCCGTCATTATCGGGACTCGCTTCCATATTGCCTGGGGTATCTCGGTAGAACAACGGGGCTGTCAAATACGACTTTTTAGCATCACGCCCATAGGATAATAGTGTTTCGATGTAGGCTCGGTACGGGTACGTGTTCGTTGAGGCGCTCACCAGTTTATCACTGAGGGCTATATCCACTTGCTGGAATAGCGAATGAAGCCAGAGATTCACTGGACCCACGGGTGCATCTGCTTTGAGGACAGACCCATCTTTATTGGTGATTTTAGCTTTCACATATAGGTACGTATGGGCTAAATCCAGGTAGGTCGTATCTGCGTTGGTGACGGTGAATTCAATGGGGCCTGTGGCTGTAATGCTGGAAAGGGGGAGATGTTCCACCCATTAGGTGGTCTGAGTAGGTGGGACGGTCTATAAATCAAATTCACTGTTGGTAGAAGGACACGACTCGGCGTGGTTGAAAGCCATGTTTAAGAAAAGATATCCTGCGTCTTCGATGTGCGTCGTCGCTGGATCGGTCGTCGACTGGTGCGTGGTCTCGGTGTTGCAGGTCTTTTATTCCCAACGGTGCGTTGTGCTTTGGCGACCAAGACACCTCCTGCTTCTTTGGCTCGGCGTTTCAGTGCTTCTTTGGGTGCCGCACCGCCCAAGACATCACCCGCGACTTGCAGTCCACTGCGTACCGCTTGTTTGACGATCGCTTTGACCCCACCCGTCACCAAGGGAAGGAACGTTTTGACGATGCTCCCGAGTATGTTCCCCAGCCCATGTCCTCGTTGCATGCGTGTACCTGCAAAGTCCGGAAAGATACCCCCAGCCTGTTGGGTATAATAATCCATATAGCTGCGAGCATCGCACTCGTAAGGCACCTTCATCATGCAAAGTGAACCGCTCGGACTTGACGGAAATGAAGTATCAGCACCACTTTCCCACGCTCGAATGCGATCGGTTGACTGGTGTCGTCTCTTACATCGATGACGATCGGTCTGACTGACGGGTAGATAAACTATGTGCCTGAAACTGTGGGTGACTTGAGCCTCATACGTGCCTTTCACCGGGCAGACGCGTAGTAGAGGTACGTTGCTGTCTCCGACAATGTGGGCATCGACCACGTCTGAGTAGATGTACAGGCCATACATACCACCACGCATGTCCATCGGGATGTGGCCTATCTCGCCGGTGGGGCCAGCGTACCCCGGTAGATTGAAACCTAGCATTTGCTGTAGGGTAGGACTGATTTCGACACTCACGTTGGGACTGAGAGTAAGACTGGCCTTGTCGTTGTGTGTGTTATAATCGAAGTCCACATGATTTTTGAAGGGGAAAGTTTTTATGGGTTGTGAAGTATTCGTGACGTCCTGTAGAGACTTATAATGCATTAGACTTCTCAGCCCAACCATGAACTCCTTGAGAGTATCGTATTGATCTTCGGGTAGTTTGAGTCGGGTTTCTTGTCCTTCGTAGGTCACCTCGTACCACACTTCATCGCCTCGCACGTTGTACCACGAGTAAGGGTATTGGATATCCACGAGTCCACATTCCCAGCGTCCAGGTAAATGCAACGGTTGCGGTAACTCGGCCACGTACTTGGTCAAGGTGTTGTCAGGAAACACATCAGCCGAGCTGTTACTTGGTAGGGTGAGGTAAAACATGACGACTGAGCTTTCCTGCTGCTGCTGTTGGTTTTAATACTTCTCCCAGCCCTTGGACGCTAATCGTCGTGATGGTCGCGTTGACTTAGATCTTGGTGGTTGCAGGGGGTGGCGTGGTAAAAGGGGTGAAAAAGTAGGTGCCCGCCGTGATGATGTTTTTGGGGGGGGACTCCGGTCCCCACTCGGTTTCCAAAGAAGTTAGTGGGCCACTCGGCGATTGCTGGGTCCGCTGCATAAAGGCCCAGCGGTGGGGGTTTCCCACCAATTCCTGTGGTACATGCATGTCTTTCAAGCCTTGAGCGAAGACCTCCCATCCTCGCGGATCCGTGTGCGACCTGCGTTGACGCATCAGGTCATTCACTAAATCCGTCATGTGGGTACCGGGGACCACCTGATTCTGTACCAGTAGTTCGCCTTTATCATTCCAAGTCATGTTAGGATTCTGTTTCATCCGTTGTAATACCAGGCCAGCTTGTTTCTTGAACGATGCAGGTACACTCTTCAGGACTCTTCGACCCACTGTGGGGCTGTCGGTGGTAGCCCTGGTAATGGCGACTGTTGGAGCGGTGCTGAGGTTGGTAGTGGCGGTGGTGCTGCTGGGGTAGAGAGCGTTTTGTATTGGTCCATGAACGTCATGTACCGCTGAAGCGTTTCATTGTACTGTTGTACTTTCTCACTGTTGCTTAACCCCGGTCGTTGTAAGATCTGATGCATCTCTTCATCGAGTGTGTTTATCGTCTTCACCGTAGAGGGCACGGGGTACGGTGATTGGAGGTTTTGAAGGAGCCGAGGTTCGACGAGGACCATTTTTTCGTGTGGTTCATTGTCCGCCGAACAGTCCACCCAATACTGGACCCAACACGGAAGCCGCCAACGGTGCTAAAATGGCCCCGAGAAAGACGCCTTGCTGTAACACCTTTTTCTTTTGTGTTTGAGAGACTCGCTTCTGGACTAAGGTTCGCAGACCTGTCTTATGCTTGGCCAACTTCGCCTTCTGAGCCGGTGTCAGTGGTACGTTCCCTTTTAAGATATTGAGTCCAATCTCACACAGACAGCACACGAGAGCAGGGTCTGCGCCGCGTACAATGGTTCGAATCAACTCGGGTGGGGCCGTCTTCAATACCCGGAGCGTCGGAGTATGCTTCCGTACTCGAGCAGACATCATGTACAACTGATGCTAGAACCCACAACCCCGCCCTTTTTATCTACCTACCTCATGAATATTGAACAGAGACAAAAGTCAACCATGATGTGGTATTAATTCTTTTATTATCCCCAACATCAAACACACACCCCAGCTGCGGGGGGACCACTGTGGGTGTGTTTACATTATTTTTGCATGTACACGTGGTGGGTCTCTCCGGGAAAGATACCGGTCCGTAGTCGAAGGTGGTCGGGAATGGCTTGCTTCAGGTCGAAGAGTATATACCCGTGCTGAGGGGTTGTCGCACCTTTAAAGGCTTCCAACGCAAACGCAGTGCGTCCAGGGTACATCTGTCTCGTTAGGTGCAGTACTTGAGTGGTATCTCTCGGGTTTTTGAAGACCACCAGGTAGTGAGCGTTTAAGCTGATGTTCCGATGTTCTTTGTTTTTACTGAATAGATTCTGCACAATGTAGATGATGCTGAGACGTCGATGAGGGCTGCCTTTGGTAAACAGTTGGGTTACCCGCGCATCCGTCTCCGCCATGAGATCCGCCAGAACCACCAAGGTGTCCGGTTCCAAATCGGCCAGGTTGGGTAGCCCTTCCACGAACGTGATGTGGGGAATTGCTGCACACGCCGCCTGCCATTCTCCGTAACATCACACGGCTCGGGCAATGGGTGGAGTCATCATGCTGTCGGCGTGTTCGAGGAGCTTCCTGACGAAGTGCGTTTTGCCGGAACCCGTCGGTTCTGCGATGACGCAGGTGAAGGGATGTTGCCACCGAGGGTCCATGGTTGAAGGTGTATCCGCTGTCGTGGTAACCCACTCTTGTAAATTTGGTACGAGTGAACTGCGGTCGTCGGTGCGTCGAGCTCCGGTACCGTTGTCGATGGGCGTTCACTGTGAGTGATGAAATCCGGTGGATTTTCAGACGTAGTGGGTGCACTTGGTGTAGGTGTTGACTCTATACTCGATGTAGCCTGTACACATGATGTGGTGGTGATGACTGGGCTCGTTTCGGTCACGGGATTGACTGGTGCTATCTGTAGACTGTTTTGACTGGCGGCTGGTGGTTGTGTCTTTGGTGGGATGAGTAGAGTGCTGAGATAGGCTACGTCGTAAAACACACCTCCGTACAACACACTCAACAGGGTTAGCAATATCACTACAAAGCCCACTTGTGCTTTGCGCTTTTTGGGCGACGCTGTGTTCAGAGACGGTTGCACTGTGTTCATGGTCGAAATTGGAATGAAGGATGATGGTGGTGGTGTCTGATTTTATAGTCGTTTCACCTGGTTGGCCGCGACCCATGAATTGAAGGAACTGGGCCAGCCTTGCCATTTGACGAAATAAAATTGGATGCCACTTCGACGTTCGGTTTTTACGATGCGTTCCACCGTATAGTAGTCTTGCTTTGTTTTTACGACAGGTTGTAATTCCAGCTCGTAAAACGTCCCTAGCAACGGTTTCGCTTGAAGATCTTCCAGTTCATAGACTCGCCGCTGTCGGGGTAGGCGCCGTTTAATCAGGAAGTGCTCATCGCTCCAGTTGGGCAAGTAACTTTTCTCGAACTTGCCCTTGACTTTACTGATCCGTACAGGGTCCCCGACCTTGAACTCCTTCTTCGGCATTCGCTGCGATTGTATGAGGTACAAGACACGCCGGACTTGGTCTTCATTGCGTTGGGTCACGGTAATGGGGGCTCTCTGTATACTTGGGTGATAGGCTCGATTGTAACCACTGACAAGTTTCGGGAGAACATCGATGTACCGCCTTGTATTCTTATAGGTGAAATATTCATACATGCGGCCTTTGAAATTACAAGCGTCTAGTCCGTCATTCATAATCCAGCCGTCGTCCATTAGAGAATATCCGCGTCCATAATCCAAAGACCTATTCCATTTCCATATAACAGTATTAGCACCAAATTCAAAAAGACAAAAGTATACATAAACATAGGCTTGTTTCCTGCAAGAGAGAAGCGGTCAACAGTTTTCAATGATGCCGGCAAGACATCATGATGTTCCAAAATATCAAATCCGTATCGCTGATCAGTATTCTTAATCCATAATATTCGTTATAGAGTCGTCATCTAAAATGATGTACCTCAGTCACGCTTTGATTGTGACTGTTCATATGAGTACCATGAGGATCTTGAAGTACATGGGCTCATACGGCCCCTAGCCCCGGGTTAAGCGGAATTAGACACATGTTACGAAACGAAGTCCTGTTGAACCTTTCCACAACAGAAGCCTTGGTCTCGTTGTAGGTGTGAAAGAAGAAGACCTTCTGTTTCTTGAGAAAGGCTTGGAACGGTCTGTTGAGGAATTTCCGTGCCTTCGTCGGTTTGGAAATACAAGGGTTTGCGCCCGCTCTTGAAGATGTCCTTCGCCGTTATGAGATTCGCCCCCCGTTTTCGTCCGGATGGGTACCACCCACGCATACTTTGACAGGAAATCGATGCACGTCATGATATACCGATTCCCATCGTTGTGTTTGGCAAAAGCGCTCATATCGATCAAATCCGCTTGCCATTGGGCATCTAGTCCTTCCACGATGACCCGGTTCCGTAGAAAATGGCGGCGGGCAGCTCGATGTAAGGTATAGGTGTCTTGTTTTTTTAACCAATCTCGAACTTGCGCCCGTTGTATCCCCTGGGGCTTGGCCGCTCGATAGAGAGCCGACAATGCACTATAGGCCGCCGGACTGTCAGGACTGTAGTATAAGTTATCCAACACCTTATCCCAGCGCTTCATGGTGACAAAATGATAATGGACCCGGTGAGTATGGTTTATTTATAACGAAGTCTGATGTTCGGGTTCTACCACCGTTGTATATATCCTAGGTTGACTGACTCTAGCCGGATAATCAATAGCATCGTCGTCTGGTTCATTACTAGAAATTTGTTCATTGGATTCGGCCAGCGCGTCCTCAATAGCACGAGACCATCCCAACTGAACAGCTGACCGCTCGTCCGATGTAAACAGCTGATCCACAATAGGCACCACTTTCTCCAAGGCCGTCCAAAGATCAGGGTCTAGGGTGAAGCTTTGTGTGGGATTGTGGTAACGCCCCACACGGGCACAGAAGGGTCCACGGTGTACGTAGTTGGCGTTCTCGATGTGGATGAGGTCTCCGTCGAGCTCACCGCTCAACACCCGTTTAAATTTGGTCCAGCCATCCCGGTGTAGGGTAACGGTAGTCGATACGGTCTCAGGGTCCGACCAGCAAACTTGACGGTCTCCCACGAGGGTGACTTTGTCCTGATAGACGTGTATCCCCACCTCAGGGGTGAGGGGAAGAACGGCTCGTAGGACTAGTGACATGGTTGACGAAATGCCGAATGACGCACACGCTGACTGTCTCTCGTATTTATGGTGAAGTCCCACTGTCTCTACCACAGCGTTAGGGTCAATAGGGCAAAAACCATGACGAGGCCAACGAGCCGTCTTTGGTTCCGGCGTGAGCGCTCGTGGTCCATAGCCCGAGCATCAAGGATGGCTGTCATAGTCCAGTAGTGGTGGGTGATTGCACACCCCTCCATCGAGTCCACTCTGTTGAGGACCGCTTCTGTGAACTCTTTTAGGATCTGGCGTCGCCCCTCGTTGTCGTCGCCATCTGCTAACATGGATCGAACCACTGCTCGGTAACCCGTGATTGAATTAACCACGGTTGCATGCTGTAAAACGCGAGCCGCATAGGGATGGGTGTCCGTCATGGCTGTGCAATCGTTGGAATGGAGGTGTGGGATCCAGAGCAGTGTGTTTTATAGACCCTGTCACACATGCGCGCCTATACGTAGCCCTACGGGATACATGCATTCCATAGCGGTGGGAAACCCGGATGTTGAAAGCACATGCATAAGGTCTAAGAAAAAATTGGAACTCTTCTGTGTTCGGAGGTAGTTTTAGTGAAACCCGAAGTGACGTCACACCCACTTGCGCAGAACCCGCACCACCAAACCTCATCCATGGACCCATATGGGGTTGAGTACCCCAAACACACGCCCATGTGTATATTTCTGTACTACGGCCAGACTGCGCATGCGCAGACTCTTGAACACGGACGAACCATGAGTCCAGACGGATGCTCCTTCACGAGAGCTTCAAAATAAGACCTCATACGACTCCATCGTACCCATAGTGGCCCATGTGAGCCCCACAATGTCTATTTCCATACCCTTTTCCCACAATTCCCTGTCTGCGCATGCGCAGAATGTTGAACACGGACGACACACTAGTCCAGGGGGCTGCCACTTCATCACTGCTTTACATGGATACCTCACTCGACTCCAGCGGACCATTAGGGGCTCCCCTAGACCCCAAAACGTCTATTTCCAAACACTTGGTCTACTGCGCATGCGCAGAATGACATCAGTTCCACATCTTGCTCACCAAGTCGGATGCTCCTTCTCGACTGCTTCACATGGATACCTCATACGACTCCGTAGGACCAATAGTGGCCCATGTCGACCCCAAAACGTCTATTTCCATACCCTTTTCCCACAATTATCTGCCTGCGCATGCGCAGAATGTTGACAACGGCCGAGACACTATTCCAGGCAGATGCACCTTCACGAGTGCTTTACATTGATACCTTACTCGACTCCATCGGACCACTAGGTTCTTACCTAGATCCCAAAACGTCTATTTCCATACTCTTTGTCTACTGCGCATGCGCAGAATGACCTCAGTTCCACGTTTCACCCACCCAGTCGGATGCTCCTTCACGAACGCTTCAAATGGATACCTCATACGACTCCATCGGCCCACGAGTTGCCCACCTCGACCCCAAAACGTCTATCTCCATACCCTTTTCTCACAATTCCCTGTCTGCGCATGCGCAGAATGTTGACAACGACCGAGACACTAGCTCAGACGGATGCCCCCTCATGTGTGCTTCACATTGATACCTCCTGCGATTCCATAGGACCAATAGTGGCCCACTTCGACCCCAAAACGTCTATCTCCATACCCTTGGTCTACTACGCATGCGCAGAATGCCGATATTCCAACCCCACACCCACCCGTCGGATGCCCCTTCACGAATGCTTCACATTGATACCTCATACGACCCAATCGGACCATGCAGCGTATTGGAATTCTGGGGACTACTTTTTCTCCGCGGAGGCGACCGCATCACCGCCAAACATGACCGCATCACCGCGGAGGAATGCAAAGGTCAAAGGTTGCCAGACCTATAGTGGTCAAAAATTGGCACCCAGCCAATGTTGATGCAATCCAGAACATGTCAGTACATGCCAATGCTGATGCAATCCATAACCTTGAGCTGGTGGCGCCCCCTGTCGGATTCTTTAGGGAAATCAAGAGTTACCCCTCAAGTTTAAGTGCAAAGGGGTCAATACGACCTTGTTTAGCTTTTCTAAAGCATACTTTCAGTCCTGGCATTTGTGTATTTACAATCTCTTGTCACTTTATCAGCAGTAATTCTCAAATACATCTATGCCTACTGGTTTCGGGACGATTCCATAATCATGATAATTTGATTATTAATACCATAATATCTGTACACATTCATAATCTTACAAGCTTTCAGAGAAAAACTTTCTCCATCCTCAGGTAGAGTGGCTATCGCCATTCATAATCTGAAACCCAGAGAAAATAAGCAGAATGAAATAGTCATCCCAGTAGACTGTTCTTCTTTACTGCAGTGAAATAACCAGTGGTTTTCATGCATCTACTTTATTATATGTGCATGCTTGTTCTGTTGGTAATATGGTAGACCCATTTTGGATAGAAATCCTCCATCTATCATTATTAACTAAATGGCTTGTGATATCATTTACCTGCAATTCATCGTATTACACTTGGTTTAATCCATTCAACATATTTTAAAGCAGCTGTTTTGATGTATTTGCATGTAGTTCGTACTGATTTATATGCCCACATTGAATGTAAATCCTGCATCTATCATTGTATACTGTTGGATAATGACCTGGGGATCATTAGTAAAGAGGAATCAACCTATGTCAACAGTCATATCTGTTCTGCCTTTGGTATTTCTTTGGGTCACATTGACAGGTAAACAATATTGCTACTACACCCACTTCATATCTCTCTAAGCTTCTTAACTAATGAAGGCTAAAAGGTGAAGCACTATAGTCACTTAATTTTGCTTGTCTCCATGACGAAAAAGCCAGTCAAGTTTCTTACTAAATAGATTATATAATATGATTTTAATCTTAGAGTACTTTGAGAAAGCCCTCTGAATGACCACTTTCTTCAAATGATAGTCTTGTCATTCCTTTTCATGTCTCATATTTACAATAACATGATCGCTGATGTCCATGTTGACACTTGACCAGTTATTCTGAGGAAGATTGACAGGCAATATACAATAATGGTAGAAGATTACTCAGAAATGGAATACAGTCAATCATAGCTGCATAGCTATAAGGCATAGTTTTAGCTGTATAAAGACAAATTTGAGAGAATGTGTAAAAGTTTCTGCAGGAGGGCTCAATATCCTTAACATTATCCGTGTAGCAGTATTGTATTTGAAACCCATATAATGCAGTTTTTCCAAAAACGAAAAGTAGGTTTCTGAAAAACCAAGTGGACAGGGTTCGGAACACCACTTCTGGTTGCAGCTGGGTTTCATCCACTTTTAGGGTTTTGAAAAACTTCCTTTTTACAGTGTGTGCTCTTCCTTGTTTGTTTGGTGACTGGATAGTCTGTAAAGGAAGATATTTCAATTTATTTGATACTATTACAAAGGTAAACACATTTGCGAATCTACGCTAAATAGACAATATATTAACTCTCCGTGAAGTGTGAATCTATGCAATTTAGATGAGATTATCAAAGTGCTAATTAGACAATATATTGCCTCCCCTGCAGTCTCCCCGAGGTAAAACAGATCTGCGAATCTACGCTAAATAGACAATATATTGACTTTCCTTGAAGTGCGAATCTATGCAATTTAGATGAGATTATCAAAGTGCTAATTAGACAATATATTGTCTTCTCTGAAATCTCGCCGAAGTTAAACACGTTTGCGAATCTACGCTAAATAGACAATATATTAACTCTTCATGATGTGCGAATCTAGCCAATTTAGATGAGATTATCAAAGTGCTAATTAGACAATATATTGTCTCCCCTGCAGTCTCGCCGAGGTAAAACAGATTTGCGAATCTACGCTAAATAGACAATATATTAACTTTCCCTGAAGTGCGAATCTATGCAATTTAGATGAGATTATCAAAGTGCTAATTAGACAATATATTGTCTTCTCTGGAATCTCGACGAGGTAAACACATTTGCGAATCTACGCTAAATAGAAAATATATTAACTCTCCATGAAGTGCGAATCTTTGCAATTTAGATGAGATTATCAAAGTGCTAATTAGACAATATATTGTCTTCTCTGAAATCTCGCCGAAGTTAAACAGATTTGCGAATCTACGCTAAATAGACCATATATTAACTCTTCATGCAGTGCGAATCTATGCAATTTAGATGATAATTGCCTTCAAAGAATTATATTGCCTTCAAATCCCGACGCCAAAGAGTAGCAAAATATCTGCACTATATTGTCACCAGTGCTATTTAGCACCATGTTAAGAGATAGGGGAGAATGAAAAATATCAAGGAAAAAGCCAATTGCGCACCTAACTCTATTTTGAGGAGTATGTATTCACATATTGAAAAGGCCAAATTTCAAGATTTTAAATCAGGCACCTACATTATGCCTACATTATCAAGTAAGATAAATCAAGATAATTAACTGCAAGATTCCCTTAAAAAAAATCTTAAGGATCCTGTAAGATTTTGGCCCAAAATCTTATAAGAGTTTTCAATAGGATTCTATAAGATTAAATCCTATAGGATTTCTATTAGGATCCTATAAGATTAAAATCTTATAGGATCCTAAAAGATTTTGGCCCAAAAATCCTATAAGATTTTTTATTAGGATCCTATAAGATAAATTCCTATAGGATTTTGTAATGGGATCCTATAGGATTTAGTTATGGAATAGAGGATTTCTCTAGAAACTTTCTATGAGAACATTTGGATGAGTGATATAGGTCATCTTTTATGGTAAATACACGAAATACAAAATGCCCCAGTATTGTTAAATGGTAAATACATCAGAAAATGTATTAGCGTAAAGGTTGCTTGTTTTGGATGTAGCACAGATATGTTACAGGGAAAGATATTCTGGTGAATTTACTAATGCATGGAACAAAAAGAACAAACAAATAAATATAATAAATATTTTCTTTTTTTATATACATGTGCACTATAAAGATAGATATTCACGGAGGAACGTGAACAGAGTATCATAATCTCCATCAGTTTCCTGTAGAGCTTCTGCTCGCCATTCAGTTTAGATTCATGGCATCCCGAATGGCCTTCTCGGAACCGGGAAAGTTCTTCTAGCAGTCGCCTGGAAGAGAATGTAATAATTTGCAGTTAGCCGCTGTGAGAAATAATAACAATCCATGAATGGGGCTAGATTGAAAATATCCCGTACAAAGATCAGTACTTTTATTTCTGATCAATTAGAATACTTCACAAATTCAATCCAAATTATTTTTAAAATTAATGATTCAAAAATTTGGTATGGAAATATTTGTAAATCAATAAACAGTTGAAAACAACAAGATAATTTATTTAGACCTAAAAACCAGTTAAATCCCACTGTCCTGACATGAACACGAAGTATACAACTTTTTAGAAGTTTTGTGATAAAAATATCTCACCCTCAGGGGATTCCCTCCAGGGTGCATGCCAATCTTCATATGAGGTCCCCAAGCCTGGGGTTTCCAAGCTGATAATTCACACAATCATGACAATGGCAATCCACACTGCCTTGATGAATCTAGGTAGATCTTTATGAAAGCCATGCTATATGACCCATTAAATTTGACTGCAATTATAAGGTGAAGTACATTATTACAACCAGTCCATATAGCAATATCTATTGAGGCCAATATAAATTTTTTCATATGCCAAGTATATCAAGGGAAACTTGTTGATAATAATAGGTGGTGGGTCCACATCACAAGGGTCCCACTGTTCAGCTCAGTTCTTTGCTTATTAAGTTATGATAAAAAAGAAAAATTATAGTTATATATTTATAACTTACCATATCACTAGCTGCACTCATCAACAAACCTCCATAGTTCTAGCGTAACATGAACAAATCCACCTGATTTTTGCACTTGTGGTCAGCCATTTTCTTAAGATGATGGTGGCGCCCCCAATGTTCAACTAAATTATCAAGGCAGATAACTCCACTTATTTCGATTAAACAGTGAAGAGGAAAAAGACTATCAGAAACAGAAATTAAATATATATATATTATATTTAAACAATTGATAATAATGAAGAGGATAATATAAAGTATTATTTAATGGACATCTTTTGTTGCTGACATTATGTTAGAACTGATTCTTCTAAAAATATTTTTCCCATTTTGTCCAATTGTACTATAAAATCATGGATTTGGACTGATTATAAAATCTAATTTCAACAAGATTTCTTATTTAATATGATACTATTTTGATAACACTAATATTTGAGAGACTCATATTATTAATATTTTATTTTATTCAAATGAAAACCCATGGTATAGATCACTTTCAAAGATACAAAATTCTTCAAAAATCTGAGTAATATGTCAGTAACCACATATTTTACACAGTTGCAGCTATTTTGAACTGTGAAGTACAAATCTGATGTTTAGTGATTTCATGAAAATGAGATTTGATGCCACTGAGTGAAATCAAATCAGCCAACTTTAAGCTGGGATATTCCCAGAGCTAATTAAGATCACTGAAACTTGTATACAGGTAGTTCTAATTTATACTGTTATGTTACTGTAAAAGTTTGTGGGAAAATTCCAATAATCTAGAAATCCTATTGGATTGAATCTTATAGGATTTTTCAGAATCTTATAGGATTTTTTAGAATCTTATAGGATTTTTCAGAGTCTTATAGAATTTTTTAGAATCTTATAGGATTTTTTAGAATTTTATAGGATTTTTTCAAAATCTTATTTGATTTTTCAGAATCTTATAGGATTTTTTAGAATCTTAATCTTATAGGATTTTTCAGAATCTTATAGGATTTTTCAAAATCTCATAGAATCCTATAAGATATTCTGGTAAGGGTTGTCATTTCCAAGATCTTCAACTCCAAGATGTTCATCTCCAAGATATTCAACTCTCAAGATTTCACAGCTCAAGACAAATGTGAATTTGACAACAAAAATCTCAATTCAAATAGAGACAGGACAGAATTGTGTTGGTCTATGCGCAGCTTCCAAATAACTTATTCCAACAACACATGCATCCTCGACTTAGAAGAAATGATCAGATGATAGCTTTTGGAATCTAGACAAAGAAGGAAAAATGTTTATTCTACTCGAAGTCAATCACAATAGCTCAGTCATCAACAATGCAATACATTAATTTCTCATAAAAATTGTCCGATAAATTACAACAACAACTCGTGTTGATATGGTTCCCTGTCGAAAAAGTTGATTATGTTAGGCCTAGACTGTATTTTTATAGACTTGATATAATCGGTACACACGTGATTTTATAATTTGTGATAAGTGTATGCATTAAAGAATCCTGGATAAGGTATCTAAAATTCAGTAGTTTGTTTTCTGTTCAACTTATTTTATACTGGGAAAATATGGCGGAATCTTGATGAAATTTATACCTTGTTTCCACGTAACACACACTGACATCAAGAACTCGCTGGTTGTTTACTCGCTGGCTATTTGGACGGGCAAACTGGGGGGTCACCCTAAAACAAGTTTCAAAGTTTCGTAGTTCACAGTTCCCAAGTTCCAAGTTCCAGCACCGTAGTTTCAAGTTCCAGCTCCGACGATCCAAGCTCCATCTCTCTCAAGCTTCATCTCTCGAGTTCCAAGCTCCACCTCCGAAGCTCCAAACTCCACCTGGTCTAGTGCTGGTTACGATATGCTGTAAAATGTTGTGGCTTTAGATTTGAGGTTTTTCTTACCTAAGATGTTTAATGAGGTGTCACAAATATGATTTTCAATTTCCCCATTTTTCTCATATTTTGTTGGGATATAAGTACCGGCAACTAGCATAATTAAAGTCCGGATTCGCCTGACAAAAAGGCTTGAAGGCTTGATTTGTATCTAATACCGCTTATGCCGGTCCTGGGGGCCTTGTGGTCATGTCATCCATGTTGACACATGAACAGGTACAATAAAAGCGTACCTGAGATACAACACATATCACGAATCGTTAGATTCTTGGTATGTGCTTTAGAATAGGTTAACCAGAAGACTATACTGTGAAGCCATGTGACTCTGTCAGTATGTCGGCACCTCTCCCCACTTCCCTTATATGTGTTGTAATTTTTACCTGTATACGGCGAGATTCTGCTGGTGGACGTTTCGTCTCCGAGGCCCACCTTTTGATCTTTGATATATGTTGGCATTTGAGAGAAGTTGATGCTTGGTCGACATCGGGTATTACAGACTAGTCTGGGGGTTCATAGACGTCAAATGTTTTACCACCCTAGTTAAAATATTGAGTTTTTTTCGACTCCATTTCAGGGTTTTTTTCTGTTTTTACGACCACTCCACTAAGTTGTATTAAGTTTTTGAAATTTTTTACCACCCTGCATAATCAATACAAAAAAAGTTAATCACAATATTAGAACAAATCGATCAAGTCTTAAATAAAATGTTAAGTACCGGCACCTAGAGTTTTTACCAGGAGTTCGAGTGTCTTTGTATTGTACCAGAAGCTTACAGTGCCAAGGCAGGCACTTGGATCACAGATTTTATCTACTGCAGGAGTTTAGAGTTGAGAAAATAATTAAATGGGAGTCAAAGAGTTGCTAGCTGATATCATGATCCAGAGATTGTAGGCCTAAGCCTATTTGTAAGGCAATTCATTATGTGTTGGGAATTCTGAATAAAAGTAATACCCTTTGTAAATTTTGAGGCTTGTCAACAACAACAACAGCATTGGTCTAATCACGATGCCTTTTCAAAATCAGTAAAGACTTGCAAGAGAAGTCTTTCTTCAAGTCCGCCACTGCATGCTAATAGAGTTTGTGGATTCTTGATCCATGGCACCGAGTGATTTATAGATTTATATAATTTATTTGCTGATTACAAGCGCCCATATAAGACATGAGAATCACAGATTAACAGTTAATGATTGCAATTGATTTGACAAATAATTAATCACATATAAATCACAGATTGACTTAGTTAATGACTGCATTTGATTTGACAGTGAATGAATAAACTAATCCATACAAACAACACTGGGTCACACAGTGATGAGTGATGAATGGCTGCCATAATTTATACTGGACCTAGCTTCAACTGGAACCTAATGATGCTGTCATTAGGTTCCACGTACATCCCAGCAACCATCGTAATGTAGAAGCCCGAATCGTATAAACAATGATTTAGTTGCTCCTTGCCATGCATTTTCCGATAAAACGTATCATGAACTAGTCCGAATCGTCCGAACGGCCAACATCTGTTGTCTTTTTATGCCGGTGCTAGGGGCCGTGTGGTCATGTCATCCATGTTGCCACATGAACAGGTACAATAAAAGCGTACCTGAGACACAACACATATCACGAATCACTAGATTCTTGGTATGTGCTTTAGAATAGGTTAACCAGAAAACTATACTGTGAAGCCATGTCTCTGTAAGTATGTCGGCACCTCTTCCCACTTCCCTTATATGTGTTGTAATCATGAATTGCGTACTGGAACCATTGTGCACTTCTTAAAACAATTTAAAACCCATGAACTGTTTGACTGGCGTTATGTTACCTGTATTCCCATGATTACTGAAAAATACAGTTTTAATAGCCGTTAGAATCAGTTGGCACCAGGATATTAACTAGGGTCTCTTGTCTTTGGGAGAATATATTTCTCAAGAAATAACTTAATAATATAGATTTTTATGTACCGGTAGAAGATAATAAGCTGTAAAATATTCTTGATATTACCCTACATATACTTGCAGTGAGTTTTATTACCAGAGTATGACAACGAAACAAGTAATATCTTATACTTGTCTTTCTTTGTTATAAATATTATATAGATGAGCGGGACTGAACTTTGGGGTGTCGTTAACTTGCAGGGAGACAGGGACAGGGAGTTAAAAATATACAGAGGAACATATCACTGACATTTGGTACCCATCTATCAAAAGAGAATTGCAAAATTAGGTCACTATAAAATAAGGAAGCATTTCTAAGACGACTATGCGTGAAACATGAGTTTAGATTTGAAACATTGTCATAGTATTAGGTTGACACTTTTGTACTTTTCCCAGGTCATTGTCCGAATTCACGCCAGTTTAAGAAAGTGCATCGTGGTCTGCATGTATTACATCCTGTGCTATAACATGCTTGTAAAATTATCTCCCGTCATTGGTACGTTTGGCTGAAGCCAAAACAAAATAATTTTCATAATTTAAATTGCTCAGCTCACTATGTGAGGAAGGTATCATTTACCAACAGATCATAAATTTAGAGCCAAGGAAACTTTTTTTAGTAAGCTTGTGCTTCAGTGTGTTTGGCGGCAGACACTGAGCAAACAGGTCGAACAGGTTTTATGACATCAGCGACTGAACCTCACCGAAAGGGGAAAAAGGCCACCTTACATAGAGAAAATCAAGACAATGCCAACGAACGATAATGAATCGCAGACTCGCGAAATCCTTAAAATGAAATGATTTTGGAGGATAACAAATTAATTCGTATTAAATGTTGTCAAAAGGATTGGAGAGTGATTGAAATTTTACTGGCAGTATGACTGAATTATTATAGGATTTACTGTAGGTTATGACTGGTTTGCTCAAAACTATGAGGCCGGATACACTTGATCAAATTTTCTTTGATAAATATGATCAAATTTCACAACACCGTTGTGAGCATTCGTTATCTCCTAGTCTTGTGTGTTCTTGGTGTTGAATACAAGAAACCTGAAGGCCAAAACAATCTTTCATGAATATTCCATCTGTCAGACAAAATTTGGTCATGTGTCTCCGGCTTAATGTCATATGATTGAACATAGGTGAACTTATTGAATCGTCCCAGTTTACGATTCTACATTTGGTAGTATAATTACCGAGCTCAAAATGTTTTGTTTATTCAATAAATCATCCTATTATTGCTCAGTAAACGCATGGTAATGTACCGCTTCTACGCTAAATAGACAATATATTGACTTTCCTTGAAGTGCGAATCTATGCAATTTAGATGAGATTATCAAAGTGCTAATTAGACAATATATTGTCTTCTCTGAAATCTCGCCGAAGTTAAACACGTTTGCGAATCTACGCTAAATAGACAATATATTAACTCTTCATGATGTGCGAATCTAGCCAATTTAGATGAGATTATCAAAGTGCTAATTAGACAATATATTGTCTCCCCTGCAGCCTCGCCGAGGTAAAACAGATTTGCGAATCTACGCTAAATAGACAATATATTAACTTTCCCTGAAGTGCGAATCTATGCAATTTAGATGAGATTATCAAAGTGCTAATTAGACAATATATTGTCTTCTCTGAAATCTCGACGAGGTAAACACATTTGCGAATCTACGCTAAATAGAAAATATATTAACTCTCCATGAAGTGCGAATCTTTGCAATTTAGATGAGATTATCAAAGTGCTAATTAGACAATATATTGTCTTCTCTGAAATCTCGCCGAAGTTAAACAGATTTGCGAATCTACGCTAAATAGACCATATATTAACTCTTCATGCAGTGCGAATCTATGCAATTTAGATGATAATTAGAAGAATTATATTGCCTTCAAATCCCGACGCCAAAGAGTAGCAAAATATCTGCACTATATTGTCACCAGTGCTATTTAGCACCATGTTAAGAGATAGGGGAGAATGAAAAATATCAAGGAAAAAGCCAATTGCGCACCTAACTCTATTTTGAGGAGTATGTATTCACATATTGAAAAGGCCAAATTTCAAGATTTTAAATCAGGCACCTACATTATGCCTACATTATCAAGTAAGATAAATCAATCTTAAGGATCCTGTAAGATTTTGGCCCAAAATCTTATAAGAGTTTTCAATAGGATTCTATAAGATTAAATCCTATAGGATTTCTAATAGGATCCTATAAGATTAAAATCTTATAGGATCCTAAAAGATTTTGGCCCAAAAATCCTATAAGATTTTTTATTAGGATCCTATAAGATAAATTCCTATAGGATTTTGTAATGGGATCCTATAGGATTTAGTTATGGAATAGAGGATTTCTCTAGAAACTTTCTATGAGAACATTTGGATGAGTGATATAGGTCATCTTTTATGGTAAATACACGAAATACAAAATGCCCCAGTATTGTTAAATGGTAAATACATCAGAAAATGTATTAGCGTAAAGGTTGCTTGTTTTGGATGTAGCACAGATATGTTACAGGGAAAGATATTCTGGTGAATTTACTAATGCATGGAACAAAAAGAACAAACAAATAAATATAATAAATATTTTCTTTTTTTTATATGCATGTGCACTATAAAGATAGATATTCACGGAGGAACGTGAACAGAGTATCATAATCTCCATCAGTTTCCTGTAGAGCTTCTGCTCGCCATTCAGTTTAGATTCATGGCATCCCGAATGGCCTTCTCGGAACCGGGAAAGTTCTTCTAGCAGTCGCCTGGAAGAGAATGTAATAATTTGCAGTTAGCCGCTGTGAGAAATAATAACAATCCATGAATGGGGCTAGATTGAAAATATCCCGTACAAAGATCAGTACTTTTATTTCTGATCAATTAGAATACTTCACAAATTCAATCCAAATTATTTTTAAAATTAATGATTCAAAAATTTGGTATGGAAATATTTGTAAATCAATAAACAGTTGAAAACAACAAAATAATTTATTTAGACCTAAAAACCAGTTAAATCCCACTGTCCTGACATGAACACGAAGTATACAACTTTTTAGAAGTTTTGTGATAAAAATATCTCACCCTCAGGGGATTCCCTCCAGGGTGCATGCCAATCTTCATATGAGGTCCCCAAGCCTAGGGTTTCCAAGCTGATAATTCACACAATCATGACAATGGCAATCCACACTGCCTTGATGAATCTAGGTAGATCTTTGTGAAAGCCATGCTATATGACCCATTAAATTTGACTGCAATTATAAGGTGAAGTACATTATTACAACCAGTCCATATAGCAATATCTATTGAGGCCAATATAAATTTTTTCATATGCCAAGTATATCAAGGGAAACTTGTTGATAATGATAGGTGGTGGGTCCACATCACAAGGGTCCCACTGTTCAGCTCAGTTCTTTGCTTATTAAGTTATGATAAAAAAGAAAAATTATAGTTATATATTTATAACTTACCATATCACTAGCTGCACTCATCAACATCTACAATACAGTTCTTCAAACCTCCATAGTTCTAGCGTAACATGAACAAATCCACCTGATTTTTGCACTTGTCAGCCATTTTCTTAAGATGATGGTGGCGCCCCCAATGTTCAACTAAATTATCAAGGCAGATAACTCCACTTATTTCGATTAAACAGTGAAGAGGAAAAAGACTATCAGAAACAGAAATTAAATATATATATATTATATTTAAACAATTGATAATAATGAAGAGGATAATATAAAGTATTATTTAATGGACATCTTTTGTTGCTGACATTATGTTAGAACTGATTCTTCTAAAAATATTTTTCCCATTTTGTCCAATTGTACTATAAAATCATGGATTTGGACTGATTATAAAATCTAATTTCAACAAGATTTCTTATTTAATATGATACTATTTTGATAACACTAATATTTGAGAGACTCATATTATTAATATTTTATTTTATTCAAATGAAAACCCATGGTATAGATCACTTTCAAAGATACAAAATTCTTCAAAAATCTGAGTAATATGTCAGTAACCACATATTTTACACAGTTGCAGCTATTTTGAACTGTGAAGTACAAATCTGATGTTTAGTGATTTCATGAAAATGAGATTTGATGCCACTGAGTGAAATCAAATCAGCCAACTTTAAGCTGGGATATTCCCAGAGCTAATTAAGATCACTGAAACTTGTATACAGGTAGTTCTAATTTATACTGTTATGTTACTGTAAAAGTTTGTGGGAAAATTCCAATAATCTAGAAATCCTATTGGATTGAATCTTATAGGATTTTTCAGAATCTTATAGGATTTTTTAGAATCTTATAGGATTTTTCAGAGTCTTATAGAATTTTTTAGAATCTTATAGGATTTTTTAGAATTTTATAGGATTTTTTCAAAATCTTATTCGATTTTTCAGAATCTTATAGGATTTTTTAGAATCTTAATCTTATAGGATTTTTCAGAATCTTATAGGATTTTTCAAAATCTCATAGGATCCTATAAGATATTCTGGTAAGGGTTGTCATTTCCAAGATCTTCAACTCCAAGATGTTCATCTCCAAGATATTCAACTCTCAAGATTTCACAGCTCAAGACAAATGTGAATTTGACAACAAAAATCTCAATTCAAATAGAGACAGGACAGAATTGTGTTGGTCTATGCGCAGCTTCCAAATAACTTATTCCAACAACACATGCACCCTCGACTTAGAAGAAATGATCAGATGATAGCTTTTGGAATCTAGACAAAGAAGGAAAAATGTTTATTCTACTCGAAGTCAATCACAATAGCTCAGTCATCAACAATGCAATACATTAATTTCTCATAAAAATTGTCCGATAAATTACAACAACAACTCGTGTTGATATGGTTCCCTGTCGAAAAAGTTGATTATGTTAGGCCTAGACTGTATTTTTATAGACTTGATATAATCGGTACACACGTTGTGATTTTATAATTTGTGATAAGTGTATGCATTAAAGAATCCTGGATAAGGTATCTAAAATTCAGTAGTTTGTTTTCTGTTCAACTTATTTTATACTGGGAAAATATGGCGGAATCTTGATGAAATTTATACCTTGTTTCCACGTAACACACACTGACATCAAGAACTCGCTGGTTGTTTACTCGCTGGCTATTTGGACGGGCAAACTGGGGGGTCACCCTAAAACAAGTTTCAAAGTTTCGTAGTTCACAGTTCCCAAGTTCCAAGTTCCAGCACCGTAGTTTCAAGTTCCAGCTCCGACGATCCAAGCTCCATCTCTCTCAAGCTTCATCTCTTGAGTTCCAAGCTCCACCTCCGAAGCTCCAAACTCCACCTGGTCTAGTGCTGGTTACGATATGCTGTAAAATGTTGTGGCTTTAGATTTGAGGTTTTTCTTACCTAAGATGTTTAATGAGGTGTCACAAATATGATTTTCAATTTCCCCATTTTTCTCATATTTTGTTGGGATATAAGTACCGGCAACTAGCATAATTAAAGTCCGGATTCGCCTGACAAAAAGGCTTGAAGGCTTGATTTGTATCTAATACCGCTTATGCCGGTCCTGGGGGCCTTGTGGTCATGTCATCCATGTTGCCACATGAACAGGTACAATAAAAGCGTACCTGAGATACAACACATATCACGAATCGTTAGATTCTTGGTATGTGCTTTAGAATAGGTTAACCAGAAGACTATACTGTGAAGCCATGTGACTCTGTCAGTATGTCGGCACCTCTCCCCACTTCCCTTATATGTGTTGTAATTTTTACCTGTATACGGCGAGATTCTGCTGGTGGACGTTTCGTCTCCGAGGCCCACCTTTTGATCTTTGATATATGTTGGCATTTGAGAGAAGTTGATGCTTGGTCGACATCGGGTATTACAGACTAGTCTGGGGGTTCATAGACGTCAAATGTTTTACCACCCTAGTTAAAATATTGAGTTTTTTTCGACTCCATTTCAGGGTTTTTTCTGTTTTTACGACCACTCCACTAAGTTGTATTAAGTTTTTGAAATTTTTTACCACCCTGCATAATCAATACAAAAAAAGTTAATCACAATATTAGAACAAATCGATCAAGTCTTAAATAAAATGTTAAGTACCGGTACCTAGAGTTTTTACCAGGAGTTCGAGTGTCTTTGTATTGTACCAGAAGCTTACAGTGCCAAGGCAGGCACTTGGATCACAGATTTTATCTACTGCAGGAGTTTAGAGTTGAGAAAATAATTAAATGGGAGTCAAAGAGTTGCTAGCTGATATCATGATCCAGAGATTGTAGGCCTAAGCCTATTTGTAAGGCAATTCATTATGTGTTGGGAATTCTGAATAAAAGTAATACCCTTTGTAAATTTTGAGGCTTGTCAACAACAACAACAGCATTGGTCTAATCACGATGCCTTTTCAAAATCAGTAAAGACTTGCAAGAGAAGTCTTTCTTCAAGTCCGCCACTGCATGCTAATAGAGTTTGTGGATTCTTGATCCATGGCACCGAGTGATTTATAGATTTATAGAATTTATTTGCTGATTACAAGCGCCCATATAAGACATGAGAATCACAGATTAACAGTTAATGATTGCAATTGATTTGACAAATAATTAATCACATATAAATCACAGATTGACTTAGTTAATGACTGCATTTGATTTGACAGTGAATGAATAAACTAATCCATACAAACAACACTGGGTGACACAGTGATGAGTGATGAATGGCTGCCATAATTTATACTGGACCTAGCTTCAACTGGAACCTAATGATGCTGTCATTAGGTTCCACGTACATCCCAGCAACCATCGTAATGTAGAAGCCCGAATCGTATAAACAATGATTTAGTTGCTCCTTGCCATGCATTTTCCGATAAAACGTATCATGAACTAGTCCGAATCGTCCGAACGGCCAACATCTGTTGTCTTTTTATGCCGGTGCTAGGGGCCGTGTGGTCATGTCATCCATGTTGCCACATGAACAGGTACAATAAAAGCGTACCTGAGACACAACACATATCACGAATCACTAGATTCTTGGTATGTGCTTTAGAATAGGTTAACCAGAAAACTATACTGTGAAGCCATGTCTCTGTAAGTATGTCGGCACCTCTTCCCACTTCCCTTATATGTGTTGTAATCATGAATTGCGTACTGGAACCATTGTGCACTTCTTAAAACAATTTAAAACCCATGAACTGTTTGACTGGCGTTATGTTACCTGTATTCCCATGATTACTGAAAAATACAGTTTTAATAGCCGTTAGAATCAGTTGGCACCAGGATATTAACTAGGGTCTCTTGTCTTTGGGAGAATATATTTCTCAAGAAATAACTTAATAATATAGATTTTTATGTACCGGTAGAAGATAATAAGCTGTAAAATATTCTTGATATTACCCTACATATACTTGCAGTGAGTTTTATTACCAGAGTATGACAACGAAACAAGTAATATCTTATACTTGTCTTTCTTTGTTATAAATATTATATAGATGAGCGGGACTGAACTTTGGGGTGTCGTTAACTTGCAGGGAGACAGGGACAGGGAGTTAAAAATATACAGAGGAACATATCACTGACATTTGGTACCCATCTATCAAAAGAGAATTGCAAAATTAGGTCACCATAAAATAAGGAAGCATTTCTAAGACGACTATGCGTGAAACATGAGTTTAGATTTGAAACATTTTCATAGTATTAGGTTGACACTTTTGTACTTTTCCCAGGTCATTGTCCGAATTCACGCCAGTTTAAGAAAGTGCATCGTGGTCTGCATGTATTACATCCTGTGCTATAACATGCTTGTAAAATTATCTCCCGTCATTGGTACGTTTGACTGAAGCCAAAACAAAATAATTTTCATAATTTAAATTGCTCAGCTCACTATGTGAGGAAGGTATCATTTACCAACAGATCATAAATTTAGAGCCAAGGAAACTTTTTTTAGTAAGCTTGTGCTTCAGTGTGTTTGGCGGCAGACACTGAGCAAACAGGTCGAACAGGTTTTATGACATCAGCGACTGAACCTCACCGAAAGGGGGAAAAAGGCCACCTTACATAGAGAAAATCAAGACAATGCCAACGAACGATAATGAATCGCAGACTCGCGAAATCCTTAAAATGAAATGATTTTGGAGGATAACAAATTAATTCGTATTAAATGTTGTCAAAAGGATTGGAGAGTGATTGAAATTTTACTGGCAGTATGACTGAATTATTATAGGATTTACTGTAGGTTATGACTGGTTTGCTCAAAACTATGAGGCCGGATACACTTGATCAAATTTTCTTTGATAAATATGATCAAATTTCACAACACCGTTGTGAGCATTCGTTATCTCCTAGTCTTGTGTGTTCTTGGTGTTGAATACAAGAAACCTGAAGGCCAAAACAATCTTTCATGAATATTCCATCTGTCAGACAAAATTTGGTCATGTGTCTCCGGCTTAATGTCATATGATTGAACATAGGTGAACTTATTGAATCGTCCCAGTTTACGATTTGGTAGTATAATTACCGAGCTCAAAATGTTTTGTTTATTCAATAAATCATCCTATTATTGCTCAGTAAGCGCATGGTAATGTACCGCTTCTACATCCCTTACTTTTCCAGATTAGCTACATAGCTACATGTCACCTGACAAGCACAGCCTCCCGATCCCGAAAATCTTTTGGATTGGCTTTTTTGTTTTAATTTTATAGAGGAGGGGCTCATTTTCTGTGGCCCATAGCTATTCTGAAGAGTTTCATGACCTCTTGACCACAACTGTAGTCGTATGTACAAACAAATAGATATCACCACTAAAATTATTACAAGTTTGGAGCTTTGGAGCTTCAGAGCTTAGAGCTTGGTCGCTGAAGCTTTGAAGGTTAGTTTTCCTGTAATTTACGACACCTTCCCAGCTGTGGATGGTTCAAAGTGATATGTCGTGTTGATATTGCTATATAGAGTTAGGTCGACCTTTCTCTGTATCAACGTGCTGGAGCAACTTGAGATAGATATGTCCACAAAGTTGATAATCCCATGTACAGATTTGAAGCCTCCACAGGATGAGCATATTTAACAGAACTAAACTACTGTAAATCATACAGATAATCTATTATTTCTACATTGTAATGATTTTGGGGGTGATCAAATATAATAGGATGACAGGGGGTGATTGAATTTTAACTATCGGTGTGATTGAATTATGATAGATTTTATGGTGGTTAGGTTGGAGACTATGAGGCCGGGTACACTCAACCAAATTTTCTTTGACCAACGCAATCAAAGTTAAGAAAGACTGTTGTACCAATCATGTATGCTCTTGGTGACGAATACATGAAATCTGATGACCGATCTCATTTGTAAAAGATGGTTCGGTCGCGTATCATCGGCTTATTGCCAGATGATTGAACACAGGTGTGCTGGCCGAATAACCCCAGTCCAACTTCCACACTTCTACATTTGTTAGTACACGCACATAGCTCAAAAAGTTCTGTTCAATAGAATATTTAGCAAATCATCCTATTATTTCTCCATAAACGCATGGTAATGTACCCTCCCTTACTTCCCCTGATCCCAAAGCTATCCTGACACCACGCCAAAAATCTGTTAGATGGGATTTTGAATTTGAGAGAGGAGGATGGTCAGTTTCTGTGACCCCATAGCTATCATGAACAAGTTTTTTGACAAAACAAACAGAGACCGATAAAATAATTATAAGACTGGAGTGTGTAATCTATTCCTCTACAATATAATTATATTCCTACATTGTGAAACTATATCTTCCTCTACAAATTGACAGTATTGCATATACTTACAATTATGGACAGCACTTTCTTCCGTTTAAAGTTATTTTCCCTGACCGATCAGTGCTACCCTGATAGATGTTTCCACAAACTTCAGATCCCAAAACAGTGGGTTCCAGTAGGTGTTAGATGCGACTTATTTTCTTCAGTGACCCCATAACTATAATCCGTGAGCTCCATAGCAATTCAAAACAAGTTTCGAACAGGCTAGACAGATGAACTAAACACTAATGGACTGATTGGCGATGGCAAATGTGTTATACTTATACAACTACTAGACGTGCATCATATCCGATAGTTAGAGCTGGGAGCTTTGGAGCTGGGAACTTTTGAACTGCAGCTTGGAACTTTGGAGGTGGAGCTTGGGGGAACTGAAACTTGGAACTTCGGAGGTGGAGCTTGGGGGAACAGGAGCTTGGAATTAAGGAGCTGGAACTTGGAACTTCGGAACTGGAAACTAGGAAACTTTGGAACTTGAAGCTTGTTTTAGGGTGTCCCACCAATAAGGCCCAAATAGAATCATCACTATAATGGTATGGAAATAAATATACAGCAGGGGAGATAAACTTTTCCATCGTGAGGTATTGACAATTACACATAAAAAAAGGTGAGTAAATAGGAGGATTGTACCGATTTCCGGAAAGCAGGCCAGGATGGGGTATGTCGTGTATTTCTGAAGGGCAACACCGATACATGCATTGGGGGCAGGAACAATTATTAAAGAAAGTGGGTTGGAGAGAAATTCTATGAGTGATATATTAAATGTTGAGTGAATGGGGAGGATGAGTGGCTATTGGGAGATTTAATTATGAGTGTCCATGGTGATAATTAAACAAAGTTGCCGCTAAGAATCGGTCCGAACCAGTATTCTTCGGCTCTGCAGCCATATTAGTATTTATATACGTTATCTCTCAGATCATATTAATATCCAGTATTTTCCGGCTCTGCAGCCAACATTTAACCAGTATTCTTCGGCTCTGCAGCCATATTAGTATTCATATACATTATCTCTCAGAACATATTAATATCCAATATTCTCCGGCTCTGCAGCCAACATATTAGTAGCCATTATACGGTGGCCCGTTAGGGCCATTGTCGTTTTCTTTTGATTTCCTATGTTTTTCTTCTATTTCCGAAGAAACCAACTTAATTTTCTAGATTTTCTTTGTATTTTCCAAGAAATCAACTGAATTTTCAGCGAATTCATAGCAATATTCTGCGAATTTTCCGTGTTCAACGACGTAAAAACAGAGACAAAGTCGAAGAAAAACCTATGAAATTCTTGAAAAACACCAAATATAATTTCCTCCGCAGATATAATATTTCCTCCGCGGATATAATCATTTCCTCCGCGGATATAATATTTCCTCCGCGGATATAATATTTCCTCCGCGGATGTAATCATTTCCTCCGCGGATATAATATTTCCTCCGCGGATATAATATTTCCTCCGCGGATATAATATTTCCTCCGCGGATATAATATTTCCTCCGCGGATATAATCATTCCTCCGCGGATATAATATTTCCTCCGCGGATATAATCATTTCCTCCGCGGACATAATATTTCCTCCGCGGATATAATCATTTCCTCCGCGGATATAATATTTCCTCCGCGGATATAATATTTCCTCCGCGGATATAACCATTTCCTCCGCTATAATATTTCCTCCGCGGATATAATGTCCTCCGCGGATATAATCATTTCCTCCGCGGATATAATATTTCCTCCGCGGATATAATATTTCCTCCGCGGATATAATCATTTCCTCCGCGGATATAATATTTCCTCCGCGGATATATTATTTCCTCCGCGGATATAATCATTTCCTCCGCGGATATAATATTTCCTCCGCGGATATATTTCCTCCGCGGATATAATATTTCCTCCGCGGATATAATCATTTCCTCCGCGGATATAATATTTCCTCCGCGGATATAATCATTTCCTCCGCGGATATAATATTTCCTCCGCGGATATAATCATTTCCTCCGCGGATATAATATTTCCTCCGCGGATATGATCATTTCCTCCGCGGATATAATATTTCCTCCGCGGATATAATATTTCCTCCGCGGATATAATATTTCCTCCGCGGATATATATTTCCTCCGCGGATATAATATTTCCTCCGCGGATATAATCATTTCCTCCGCGGATATAATATTCCTCCGCGGATAGAATATTTCCTCCGCGGATATAATCATTTCCTCCGCGGATATAATATTTCCTCCGCGGATATAATATTTCCTCCGCGGATTATATCATTTCCTCCGCGGATATAATATTTCCTCCGCGGATATAATCATTTCCTCCGCGGATATAATATTTCCTCCGCGGATATAATATTTCCTCCGCGGATATAATCATTCCTCCGCGGATATAATATTTCCTCCGCGGATATAATCATTTCCTCCGCGGATATAATATTTCCTCCGCGGATATAATACTCCGCGGATATAATATTTCCTCCGCGGATATAATCATTTCCTCCGCGGATATAATATTTCCGCCGCGGATATAATATTTCCTCCGCGGATATAATATTTCCTCCGCGGATATAATCATTTCCTCCGCGGATATAATATTTCCTCCGCGGATATAATATTTCCTCCGCGGATATAATATTTCCTGCGCGGATATAATCATTTCCTCCGCGGATTCCTCCGCGGATATAATCATTTCCTCCGCGGATATAATATTTCCTCCGAGGATATATTTCCTCCGCGGATATAATCATTTCCTCCGCGGATATAATATTTCCTCCGCGGATATAATCATTTCCTCCGCGGATATAATATTTCCTCCGCGGATATAATCTTTCCTCCGCGGATATAATCATTTCCTCCGCGGATATAATATTTCCTCCGCGGATATAATCATTTCCTCCGCGGATATAATATTTCCTACGCGGATATAATATTTCCTCCGCGGATATAATATTTCCTCCGCGGATATAATATTTCCTCCGCGGATATAATCATTTCCTCCGCGGATATAATATTTTCTCCGCGGATATAATATTTTCTCCGCGGATATAATCATTTCCTCCGCGGATATAATATTTCCTCCGCGGATATAATATTTCCTCCGCGGATATAATCATTTCCTCCGCGGATATAATATTTCCTCCGCGGATATATTATTTCCTCCGCGGATATAATCATTTCCTCCGCGGATATAATATTTCCTCCGCGGATATAATATTTCCTCCGCGGATATAATCATTTCCTCCGCGGATATAATATTTCCTCCGCGGATATAATATTTCCTCCGAGGATATAATCATTTCCTCCGCGGAAATAATATTTCCTACGCAGATATAATATTTCCTCCGCGGATATAATCATTTCCTCCGCGGATATAATATTTCCTCCGCGGATATAATATTTCCTCCGCGGATATAATCATTTCCTCCGCGGATATAATATTTCCTCCGCGGGTATAATATTTCCTCCGCGGATATAATCATTTCCTCCGCGGATATAATATTTCCTCCGCGGATATAATATTTCCTCCGCGGATATAATATTTCCTCCGCGGATATAATCATTTCCTCCGCGGATAAAATATTTCCTCCGCGGATATAATATTTCCTCCGCGGATATAATCATTTCCTCCGCGGATATAATATTTCCTCCGCGGATATAATATTTCCTTCGCGGATATAATCATTTCCTCCGCGGATATAATATTTCCTCCGCGGATATAATATTCCTCCGCGGATATAATATTTCCTCCGCGGATATAATATTTCCTCCGCGGATATAATCATTTCCTCCGCGGATATAATATTTCCTCCGCGGATATAATCATTTCCTCCGCGGATATAATATTTCTTCCGCGGATATAATATTTCCTCCGCGGATATAATATTTCCTCCGCGGATATAATCATTTCCTCCGCGGATATAATATTTCCTCCGCGGATATAATATTTCCTCCGCGGATATAATATTTCCTCCGCGGATATAATCATTTTCTCCGCGGATATAATATTTTCTCCGCGGATATAATATTTCCTCCGCGGATATAATCATTTCCTCCGCGGATATAATATTTCCTCCGCGGATATAATATTTCCTCCGCGGATATAATCATTTCCTCCGCGGATATAATATTTCCTCCGCGGATATAATATTTCCTCCGCGGATATAATCATTTTCTCCGCGGATAAAATATTTCCTCCGCGGATATAATATTTCCTCCGCGGATATAATCATTTCCTCCGCGGATATAATATTTCCTCCGCGGATATAATTAATTTCCTCCGCGGATATAATATTTCTCCGCGGTCGTAATGTTTCCTCCGCCCGGATATAATATTTCCTCCGCGGATATAATCATTTCTCCGCGGATATAATATTTCCTCCGCGGATATGTCTGCCGCGGATATAATCATTTTCCTCCGCGGATACTTAATATTCCTCCGCGGATATAATATTTTCCTCCGCAGAATATAATATTTTCTCACGGATATAATCATTTCCTCCGCGAATAGCAATATTTCCTCGCGGATATAATCATTTCTTCGCGGATATAATATTTCCTCCGCGGATAAATGAAGTACCTCCGCGGATATAATATTTCTCCGCGGATGTAATATTTCCTCCGCGGATATAATATTTCCTCCGCGGATATAATCATTTCCTCCGCGGATATAATATTTCCTCCGCGGATATAATATATCCTCCGCGGATATAATCATTTCCTCCGCGGATATAATATTTTCTCCGCGGATATAATATTTCCTCCGCGGATATAATCATTTCCTCCGCGGATATAATATTTCCTCTGCGGATATAATATTTCCTCCGCGGATATAATCATTTCCTCCGAGGATATAATATTTCCTCCGCGGATATAATATTTCCTCCGAGGATATAATCATTTCCTCCGCGGATATAATATTTCCTCCGCAGATATAATATTTCCTCCGCGGATATAATCGTTTCCTCCGCGGATATAATATTTCCTCCGCGGATATAATATTTCCTCCGCGGATATAATCATTTCCTCCGCGGATAAAATATTTCCTCCGCGGGTATAATATTTCCTCCGCGGATATAATATTTCCTCCGCGGATATATTCATTTCCTCCGCGGATATAATATTTCCTCCGCGGATATAATATTTCCTCCGCGGATATAATCATTTCCTCCGCGGATAAAATATTTCCTCCGCGGATATAATATTTCCTCCGCGGATATAATCGTTTCCTCCGCGGATATAATATTTCCTCCGCGGATATAATCATTTCCTCCGCGGATATAATCATTTCCTCCGCGGATATAATATTTCCTCCGCCGATATAATATTTCCTCCGCGGATATAATCATTTCCTCCGCGGATATAATATTTCCTCCGCGGATATAATATTTCCTCCGCGGATACAATCATCTCCTCCGCGGCTATAATATTTCCTCCGCAGATATAATATTTCTTCCGCGGATATAATCATTTCCTCCGCGGATATAATATTTCCTCCGCGGATATAATCATTTCCTCCGCGGATGTAATATTTCCTCCGCGGATATAATATTTCCTCCGTGGATATAATCATTTCCTCCGCGGATATAATATTTCCTCCGCGGATATAATATTTTCTCCGCGGATATAATCATTTCCTCCGCGGATATAATATTTCCTCCGCGGATATAATATTTCCTCCGCGGATATAATCATTTCCTCCGCGGATATAATATTTCCTCCGCGGATATAATATTCCTCCGCGGATATAATCATTTCCTCCGCGGATATAATATTTCCTCCGCGGATATAATATTTCCTCCGCGGATATAATCATTTCCTCCGCGGATATAATATTTCCTCCGCGGATATAATATTTCCTCCGCGGATATAATCATTTCCTCCGCGGATATAATATTTCCTCCGCGGATATAATATTTCCTCCGCAGATATAATCATTTCCTCCGCGGATATAATATTTCCGCCGCGGATATAATCATTTCCTCCGCGGATATAATATTTCCTCCGCGGATATAATATTTCCTCCGCGGATATAATCATTTCCTCCGCGGATATAATATTTCCTCCGCGGATATAATCATTTCCTCCGCGGATATAATATTTCCTCCGCGGATATAATCATTTCCTCCGCGGATATAATCATTTCCTCCGCGGATATAGTATTTCCTCCGCGGATATAATATTTCCTCCGCGGATATAATATTTCCTCCGCGGGTATAATTGATTTTCTCCGCGGAGGAAATCCACGTGACTTGAGTACTAGAAAGACGGCAAATTCATTAGCATTTTTGAGGCTGAAGAGTGGGGCTGATGTGCAGGTGACGTCACGATGGCGTCACTATGACGTCACAACCGGTGACATCCGGGTCAAGGGTCACATCCGGTCACGTGGCATCCGGTAACATCCGGGTCACTTCCTGTGACGTCGCTCCCGGTCACCTGGCGGCCCAGCAAGAGTTATCTGCCCCTACCTAAGACCCCAGTGACTTCCAATGTTAATCTCATGCCTGTATGAGAAAGGGGGCTTGAAGATGTCTTTGAACGCCACTATGAGATTCGCCCCCGTTTTCGTCCGGATGGGTACCACCCACGCATACTTCGATAGGATATCGATGCACGTCAAGATATACCGATTCCCATCGTTGTGTTTGGCAAAGGAACTCATATCGACCAAATCTGCTTGCCACTGGGCATCTATTCCTCCCACGATGACCCGGTTCCGTAGAATATGGCGACGGACAGATCGATGTAACTATTTTGGGAGTAGCTAATTACGAATCCGGGATGAAATTTTACATAAAGCGCGTTAAATTAGGATCTGTCTATTGACGCCTGGGTTAAATTGATTTTTAATGAATTTAATTATTTAATAATTAAGGTAAAATTTATTTTCAAAATCTGACCTCGGATTCGTGATCTGCGTTATCCATATTACTTTAGGACGAAGTTTAGAGTAATTCGCAACAGTGGAATTGGGTGCTGGCCATTGAAGCCTGGGTCAAATTGATTTCTAATAAAATTAATTATTTAATAATTAAGATAAAATAAATTTTACAATCTGACCTCGGATTCGTCATCTACGTCCTCGACAATACTTTAGGACGAAGTTTAGTGTAATTCGGAACAGTGGAATTGGGTCTGTCCATTGAAGCCGGGGTTAAATTGATTTTTTACATGCAAATTCTACATGTAACGCCGACCCCTAGCATGTTGTGACCGCGAGTTTGCGACACCCATTGCACACACAAATATGGGTCGCACCTCTATGGATAGCTGAGGAAATGTAGTTGTGCATAGAGGTACGGGTTTATGTTTTCCAATTAAAATCTCGCAAGCCGAGGTCAAAAGTTAATTTTTGAACTCATTTTGGTACTTTTTCGGTCGAAATATTTTGGGTCACCGTTTCCTTTCAAATTTGGTGAACTGATAGTACTCACCTAGCTGATTACGAATCTGCAATCAGGTCTCTAAGTTTTTTTTAAAAGAATTTTTGAAATACTGAAAATTTGCCATCTATACCTCCTTGGGACTGAAATGGTCTGAAAAATTCGACCTTGACCGATTGACCTCAAACTTCGCAATAAACTATACTGGAGGTCAGTTTTGACCTTGACCTTGACCTTCATATCAAAATCTCGATTAGAAAATTTGGGTATGACTTTGACCTTAGCGCAAGGTCACAAGATATTATCGGACGACCTTGACCTTTTGATATGTGATGACCCCGTCACCTCTGAGTTGACCTATGACCTTGATCTTGACCTCTGACCTCAAGATAAAATTTGCGATAGTGCATTCCAATTGTACCATCGCATTTTTAAACCCAAGGTCAAAGGTCAAGTTCCATGTCATGGGTCAACTCAGAGGTCACGGGGTCATCACATATCAAAAGATCAAGGTCGTCCGACAATATCTTGTGACCTTGCGCTAAGGTCAAAGTCATACCCAAATTTTCTAATCGCCATTTTAATATGAAGGTCAAGGTCAAGGTCAAATCTGACCTCATATTCGTGACCTACGATCTCCAGTATACTTTAGTGCGAAGTTTGAGCTCAATCGGTGAAGGTCCAATTTTTCAGACCATTTCAGCCCCAATAGATGGCAAATTTTCAGTATTTCAAAAATTCTTTAAAAAAAAACTGAGAGATCTACGTCAATTCTGATTCTGACTGTAATCAGCTAGGTGAGTACTATCAGTTCACCAAATTTGAAAGGAATCGGTGACCCAAAAAATTTCGACCGAAAAAGTACCAAAATGAGTTCAAAAATTAACTTTTGACCTTGGCTTGCGAGATTTTAATTGGAAAACATAAACCCGTACCTCTATGCACAACTACATTTCCTCAGCTATCCATAGAGATGCGACCCATATTTGGATGTGCAATGGGTGTCGCAAACTCGCGGTCACAACATGCTAGGGGTCGGCGTTACATGTAGAATTTGCATGCAAAAAATCAATTTAACCCAGGCTTCAATGGACAGACCCAATTCCACTGTTCCGAATTACACTAAACTTCGTCCTAAAGTATTGTCGTGGACGTAGATGACGAATCCGAGGTCAGATTGTAAAATTTATTTTATCTTAATTATTAAATAATTAATTTTATTAGAAATCAATTTAACCCAGGCTTCAATGGGCAGCACCCAATTCCACTGTTTCGAATTACTCTAAACTTCGTCATAAAGTAATATGGATAACGCAGATCACGAATCCGAGGTCAGATTTTGAAAATAAATTTTACCTTAATTATTAAATAATTAAATTCATTAAAAATCAATTTAACCCAGGCGTCAATAGACAGATCCTAATTTAACGCGCTTTATGTAAAATTTCATCCCGGATTCGTAATTAGCTACTCCCAAAATAGTTACATCGATCTGTCCGTCGCCATTTTCTACGGAACCGGGTCATCGTGGGAGGAATAGATGCCCAGTGGCAAGCGGATTTGGTCGATATGAGCGCCTTTGCCAAACACAACGATGGGAATCGGTATATCTTGACGTGCATCGATATCCTATCGAAGTATGCGTGGGTGGTACCCATCCGGACGAAAACGGGGGCGAATCTCATAGTGGCGTTCAAAGACATCTTCAAGCCCCCTTTCCCATACCTGCATGAGATTAACATTGGAAGTCACTGGGGTCTTAGGTAGGGGCAGATAACTCTTGCTGGGCCGCCAGGTGACCGGAAGCGACGTCACAGGAAGTGACCCGGATGTTACCGGATGTTACCGGATGCCACGTGACCGGATGTGACCTTTGACCCGGATGTCACCGGATGTGACGTCATAATGACGCCATCGTGACGTCACAGGAAGTGACCCGGTTGCCACGTGACCGGATGTGACCTTTGATCCGGATGTCACCGGATGTGACGTCATAGTGACGCCATCGTGACGTCACCTGCACATCAACCTCACTCCTCAGCCTCAAAAATGCTAATGAATTTGCCGTCTTTCTAGTACTCAAGTCACGTTTATTTCCCCCGCGGAGGAAATTAATTATATCCGCGGAGGAAATATTATATCCGCGGAGGAAATATTATATCCGCGGAGGAAATGATTATATCCGCGGAGGAAATATTATATCCGCGGAGGAAATATATCCGCGGAGGAAATGATTATATCCGCGGAGGAAATATT